>JAVTVY010036540.1:0-15524 GCA_036873755.1 Hanleya hanleyi
ATTGGACCATTAGGGACTCACCTAGACTCCAACATGTCCACCCCGTATGGGCCTATACACCCATAGCCATGCAGTATAGGCCTATGGGCCTACCCAGGCCTCGGTGACTCTTTTCAAAAATTTCACCGATTCGCTCCGCAACACTTCCTATGGTGTTCTAAATGACGAGACGAGTAAAACGAGACCCCACAACCCTACCGCAAATGTATAGAAGTACGTTTCCCAGGGGGACAAACATTGATCCTATACCCCAGTATGGAACTATATGGGGCTCGGTGACTTTTTTCAAAAATTTCACCGATTCGCTCCGCAACACTTCTTATCATGTTTGTTTTGACGAGACTAAGAAAACGAGACCCCACAACCTATACCGCAAATGTCGAGAAGTAGGCTTCCCAGGATGGTCCTATACCCCCCATACCCCATATAGGCATTTTCCGTAATTTAGGATAAAGTCCGTGTTCCGTATTTTTTCAGGAAAATTTTTACATACACCCACCCTGGAACTAGGGGGAGATAACTCTATTGACAGGCGAGCCCCGTTAAGCCCGGCGACCTATATACCCCCCATACCCCATATAGGCATTTTCCCGGATTTTTCGATAAAGTCCGTTTTCCGGTTTTTTTTCAGGAAAAATTTTACATGCACCCACCCCATTGCCTGAATGCCTCTTCACCTAGGCTTCACTTTGATACCTCACTCGACCCCATTCGACCATTAGGGGCTCCCCTAGCTCCAAAACGGCTATTTCCATACCCTTGGGCCACCGCGCATGCGCAGAATGACCCTAATTTAATCCCATACCCAGTCCATCAGATGCTCCTTCACGAATGCTTCACTTTGATACCTCACTCGACCCCATCGGTCCACTAGGGGCTGCCCTAGCTCCAAAAAGGCTATTTTCATACCCTTCGGCCACCGCGCATGCGCAGAATGCCGATATTTCAACCCCACACCCAGTCCATCAGATGCCCCTTCATGAATGCTTCACTTTGATACCTCACTCGACCCCATCGGTCCACTAGGGGCTCCCCTAGCTCCAAAAAGGCTATTTTCATACCCTTCGTCCACCGCGCATGCGCAGAATGCCGATATTTCAACCCCACACCCAGTCCATCAGATGCCCCTTCACGAATGCTTCACTTTGATACCTTACTCGACCCCATTGGTCCATTAGGGGCTCCCCTAGCTCCAAAACGTCTATTTCCATACCCTTGGGCCACCGCGCATGCGCAGAATGCCGATATTTCAACCCCACATCCAGTCCATTAGATGCCCCTTCACGAATGCTTCACTTTGATACCTCACTCGATCCTATTGGACCATTAGGGGCTCCCCTAGCTCCAACACGGCTATTTTCATACCCTTGGGCCACCGCGCATGCGCAGAATGCCGATATTTCAACCCCACACCCAGTCCATTAGATGCCCCTTCATGAATGCTTCACATTGATACCTCACTCGACCCCATTGGACCATTAGGGGCTCCCTAGCTCCAAAAAGGCTATTTTCATACCCTTCGGCCACCGCGCATGCGCAGAATGCCGATAGTTCAACCCCACACCCAGCCCATTAGATGCCCCTTCACATAAGCTTCACTTTGATACCTCACTCGACCCCATCGGACCCTTAGGGGCTTCCTAGCTCCAACACGGCTATTTTCATACCCTTCGGCCACCGCGCATGCGCAGAAGGCCGATAGTTCAACCCCACACCCAGCCCATTAGATGCCCCTTCACATAAGCTTCACTTTGATACCTCACTCGACCCAATCGGACCATTTTATCTAGGGACTACTTTTTCTTCGCGGAAGCTTTTTCCCGATACCGAATCACCGCCAAAATTGCTGCCAGACCGCATCACCGCGGATGAATACATGGAACTATTTTTGATAGCCGATTGGGGCGTGGCCTATGTGTGTGTGTGGGTGGTGGGACCAAGATGTGGGTGGTGGGTACATCACCCACCACCCACATTTGTACCCACCACCCACATTTGTACCCATCACCCACATCTTGGTCCCACCACCCACACTATTTGTACCCACCACCCACATTTGTACCCACCACCCACATCTTGGTCCCACCACCCACACTATTTGTACCCACCACCCACATTTGTACCCACCACCCACATCTTGGTCCCACCACCCACACACACATAGGCCACGCCCCCTCATCACGCATGCGCACCTCCCCAACCTCCCCCAATTGTGACGTCAAAACAGGTTCTGCGCATGCGCAGTGGGGAGCAATTTACCGAATTTACGCTTTGTATACTACTGACGAGAAGCCTTACAAATGTTCATGGTGTGATTACAGTGCAGCTCTAAAGAGTAATCTATCCCAATACATGAGAACACACAACAGCGAGAAGCCATTCAAATGTTCATGGTGTGATTATAGTGCAGCTCTAAAGAGGAATCTATCCCAACACATGAGAACACACAACGGCGAGAAGCCATACAAATGTTCTCAGTGCGATTATAGTGCAGTAAAAAAAGAGTAATCTGTCCCAACACATGAGAACACAGAACGGCGAAAAGCCATTCAAATGTTTGCAGTGTGATTACAGTGCAACTGTGAAGAGTAATCTATCCAAACACATGAGAACACACACCGGATCCAGGCCATACAGATGTTCATGGTGTGATTACAGTGCAGCTGTAAAGACTACTCTGTCCGAACACATGAGAACACACACCGGGGAGAGGCCATACAAATGTTCACAGTGTGCTTACAGTGCAGCACTAAAGAATAATCTGTCCCAACACATGAGAACACACACCGGGGAAAGGCCATACAAATGTTTATGGTGTGATTACAGTGCAGCTGTAAAGAGTACCCTGTCCCGACACATGAAAACGCACATTGAGGAGAAACCATACAAATGTTTACTGTGTGAGTACAAGTCTGCTCACAAGAGTACTTTTTCTAATCACATGAAAAGACACACTGGAGAGAAGCCATGCAAATGATCCGTGTTCGATTACAGTTCGATTGACAAGGGTAGCCTTTCCCAACACATAACACAGTCTGGAGACGAGTAACACAAATGTTCACAGTGTAATTACAGTTCGACTTGCAAGACTGGTCCTTCAAACCACATAAAAATACACACCATACATCACAGTGTGATTACAGGTCTGTTGACCCACATAATCTTTAAAGACCTTTGATAAAACACTGGTGATAAGCCATACAGATATCCACAAAGTGATTACAGCTGTGCTTGCAGCAGTAGTCTAACCCAACACGATGGATAAACCACATAAATGTTTACAGTGCGATTATTCCGTCTCGTGAAATGCCTCCTAATACCTTGTGAGTGCTGAAAAGGATCCAGTGGGAGTTATTTGGTAGAAAACCTTGCATTGTTAATATTGTTTGTTCAGAAAATATGTCCCGTGTGGTATGCATATACAAAAAATAGTAACGAACGAACGATTTTATAGAGAAAACGCGAAAGCGAGAGTTTTGAAAATTGGGGTCTACATAACCCAGAACCGGAACATGTCCAGTGGAAGCGGAATTCACCTTTGTGATTCTAAAAGTGATCTGCGTATAATTTCTTCTTCAGCCTTAGCAAGTTCAGGTGCTCTAAGTTGAATAAACCTGTGGGTAATTCCACGCTATAGGGGAAAACACTCCAAAAATAAATTTCAAGTCTGACGCAAATACATACAATTTGAAGTTTATACTTGTAAGTTTATCAAGACGCTTTTTTCACTGTTAGCTTATTATTTTATCTCGGTGTCTCTTAAAGTTAGACTAATATTTTGGCTATTATACACTTGTATTGAGGTTAGATATTAACTCTGTCACAGAAGCCATAATCTTTTTAATTACTTTACCTAATTCACTGCCTACAACAGCTGTGACAGTTCCTTCTGACATCAAAATATACTGATTCCTGTAGTAAAGGTATTATGGCTGGAAATTGCCGACAAATTAGGCCACATTTTTTGGGTAACGTCAGTGCACTATTTGACTGTTTGAAGAGATAAACAAGGAGTTATAAGTTAGTAAGCATAATTCTCTTCCCTCAGGCCATGATTGTCTGTTGGGGTATGACAATTCTTTTGGAATCATTACTTAGGCTGTTCCAGGGTATATCTTACCTTGTAACGTCAGTTACCTCTCAAGAGGGTGTTAATGTCAGTTACCGTGAATAAAACAGACATAAATATTTCAATTATTTTGGGGGTTTATAATATATGTAATTGTACATGTAGAAAGTCCTACATAATAATTTGTACAAATGTTGAGCTTTACCCATCATGCCCTTGGATTTCCTCCAGGTCATTCCACGGTAACTGTTAAATTTTGACAGTTTTTTGTGGACCTAAATTAATCTTTAGACTACAGATGTACATATAGGCCAATGATGTTTTGGCCAACACATACGATGATCAATATCTTCTCAATGAGATGCTAAACTTGTTTTCATATTAATTTCTAAGTCAGGGTGATCAACTTTAAACTCGGTAACTGATGTTACACAAAACGGACATCATAAAAAACTGCGGTTTCTTCTCTTCAATTTGTCTTCAAACGGCCACGTGAAACACACAAGTTTTAATCAGGAAATATTCACCATATGTCACACAACAGAGGAAGTGAAAGAACATGACTGCTGAGAGTTTAGTGCGAATAGGATAAAGCTTTTATAGGGTCCTGTTATGAAACTTCAGCTCTCAATTTTCCATAATTCAGGAGCTTTAGTGGTCGCTCCCCTTCCACACTAAGATCAGATAGATTCCCATCGTTTCCCAAAAACGACAGAAGCCTGACAATTACAGGATTGATTGCACCAGTTTGCATATTATTTATTAATCACGTCTTTTTAAACACCCATGACAGTATCAGGCACGTGCACTAAGTTTGAAGACTTACACCAGACGAAACGCGTTGGCGTAGTGATGTTCCATCTGCTCATGGATCAGGCTGTCTCGGCACCGGACCAGTCTTCAGCCAACCTCTGCCAGAGAATTGAATTGTGTGTGCAATGAAATTCTGATTTCATAAGCAATTCTCAATTTCATATCGCAAAACCTCGTAAGATATAATAGTGATATGTTCAAAGTCAACATTTTGGAAGTTGCTGTAATCTTAGACCAAATATGGCCTAAAATCTGTGGCTACTTGGCATCTTTAACCAGTAGCCCTGGGCTATATTGCTAGATCCGTTCTATTTTTACGGGGCGATTTAGACCCGTAGGGACTAATGGTCCTGTCTTGAGGTGAGGAAAACTTGAGCACCGGCGCTGTCTTGCTAACGGAGAAAAAGATAGAGTTCTTACACGACAAGAAAGAGGTCTGAAACTTCCTTCTTTAAGGGTGTCCAGGTTTCTGTGTTTTTAATGTTCGTGTATAGTTTCAGGTCTGATATCTTCAAGTTACATTTGTATTTATCTAATTTTATGCGTGTATTTGTTAATATTCCAGTGGCACTGCTTTCCTACTCAAAATATGTCGTCTGCTAAACCACAGATTTTGAGAGGCGCATGTTGAATGATTTTGTGGGGCTAACTCATTCTCATTAGAAAGCGTGTCCGGGCAGTAATTTAGTCTTAAATAATACCAGTCTAATTCATTTTAGAAAATAATGGGATATTTCACTTACATTTTCACAAAATATGTGTTCTGAGTTACAGTTTAGAAGTTTCACCATTTGAGCTTACCCCTCAAGACCCTCACCAGTATCTAAGGGCCGCGGAGCCGGGGGGGGGCTGGTCGAGATAGGGGTCAGCCCCTCCACTTTTGAATATGCTCCGCGGCGCCTGCATTGTAAAATTTTATGGCCATAAAGGAATCATCATTCTCGCTTCCCGAAAAAGTGCGGATTTTGGTGAGCCAGATATTCAATTCCGGACACGATCAACTCTGTAGAGGCGAGTGGGTGCGATCAACAAGCAATTAGTATATCCTCGTTTGGAGAAATGGCTACGTCCAACAGGGTGATACTATAGATATCAGTTAGTAGAAAGGTAAGAAGAATTACTTTGCTGTCAAAATCGGGCGACCTTCCCTATTATAAAATTAGGGGGACACCACTTTGAACAAAACCGTGGCAAGTGTGGAGTGCACCGTGGTAAGTGTGGAGTGCACCTTAGAGTTGCAATTTCCAATATCGAAAATTCAGTGACAATTTCCGATATTGCATTTCCGGTATAGAAAATTGAATTTTCGCTATTTCTCACTAAATAAATCTCCCGGTCTTCTAAGCAGTTTTTGTGGAAACAGTCACAGAAATGAACTAGTCCAAAACTGGTACCATCAATTGTCGGAAACTGTATTTATTTATTCATATTTGACATTCGTCAGGAAGGAAACACAGGTGACTAGCACCTATAATTGTGGCCCCGATAACAATATATAGATGATATATTTACATAAAAACGCCAGTATAAATATTTACATAAAAACACCAGTATAATATAATGACAAGAAAGTGGAGTTAAAAATAAATAAATAAAAAATAATAATAATTAAAATTTTTTATATATATATTGTAATACATTTAAAAAACATGTATGCATTAATCAGATTAAACGGCATCTTGCACAATGGCAGTGCGATACCCATGACCACGAATTGTCTGCGATAAATTTGGATTCTAAAATACGAGAATAATATTGAATCATAACAGTTTTATAATTTTTGTTTGCGAATCGACATAAATTACCATGGGAATACAATTCCATGTGTAGTAATCCTATTAAAAAAAGAATGTCTAAAATGTTCAGTTTTAAAACATGGCATTCTGATCTTAAGATTGTATCGAGGATTGTATCATACATTTTCCCAAGAATACATTATCATTTATTTCCCTTCTATATGATAAGAGGAGCAGATGTAGGCTCTCCAAGCGTTCTTTGTGTGATATATCACGATTTCTTGCTTTCCTTGTCACATCCGGGAACCCCACGGGTGCCTCAGTTGGTCGCCTCTTCTGACAAGCTGTCTGAGGAGCTGAGGCCTGTTGTTACCATGACGTGTGCACAACGACATCCCAGGTCAATCCCCGGAAGCCCAACGGGGCCTGAATATACAACATATATATTATGGAGGGAGGGAATTTGGCCTAATGTCACACTCAAGTTTGTTTCACTCATATTCATATATATGACATATTGATACATATACAAGTGACGGATTTTGCGATAGGGACGTCATGTCTTCCCAGTAGTCCTAAAGTTTGCTGATTACCCCTCTTTTGCTAGAAATTAGTCTTTGTTTATTGATATAGGCTATTGATGTACGCCTGCGCGGTTTGTAATGCTGATAGAAAGGGCATTTAACCCTATCTGTCGTGGGCTTTTGGGGGCCTTGAGAGATTCTCCCCACCCCCTAAATAGTGGGGGAACAAAAAATGAATGAATTATAATTGTACACATATATATATTAAAAAATATAACTTGTGACAGATGGAACAAATTACGTCACGCACTACGAACAACGCTGATTGGCTGTTTACACTATTACACTGCACAGTGCGCGAAATTCAAAACTGTCAAACGTGTCCGTCTAGGTTAATCAATCAAAGATAGCCAATCAGCGTTGTTTGTGGTGCGTGACGCAATTCTAATGATCTCAGGTTCAAGGCTACGGCAGTCCCTCTTGCATATCGCTCCAATTTCCGGGCTGCACAAATTGCGCGAACGATCGTTTCGTTCGCACATTGGTTACGCGGATAAAGTCCCGCGTAACCCTTTGTCCGAAGCTGTGAATCTATGTCCGTGAAAACGTTCAATAAATGCCCATCCGCGAACGATTTTGCCTATGAGAGTGACGAAGATGGGCGGTTGACAATACTAACTCCAAAGTTTATGCAGCATAAACTGGGTTTCAAGCAATCGAAAAGGAGACGAAAAGTCCTGAGCTCCATGAAACCGTATCAGATTTATCACCGTGATGAACGTGATCATCACGTACATCTAGCCCGAAAACATCGGCTAAAGGAGTTTCTGAGTTACACGTACATCCATAAAGCAAAATTATATTAGCCAGACATATGAAAGTTGGAAGTGTGCACGCATGGATTCGCTACAAGAGTCAACTTATCCGACGATCATTCTGAGTCAGAAAACCCCAAAGATCCAAAGTGCCGGATTGACACCAGTTACCAAGCTCTTGATCTCTGGTTAAGAAAATATTGACAGCTGGCTGAATTGACAGATAATCCTGTAGACAAATGTTCGACAAAAAATGAAGATTAAATTTACGTGAATCACTGCAAATGGGTCGTCTGCTATTCGTTCAGCTTTTGGCTTAAAAGATGTCGGAAAACAGAAACAGAACTGGTTTGTGGCAAACCTTGTTCCTTCACGCTTTCCTAAATATAGCCACTATATATCCTGTTGCTGTAGGAAGAACTTCTGTGCGCGTCTGTGGGAACGAGGTTAACTCTTCTTAACAGTTATACGGTCCTTCTACATATAACTTGCCATTACAGATCAACATCAACTACTGTATGGAGAATAAATGTTGTCGTTATGGTGGAGGTTATCTCCACTGTCACCTTTCTTCATAAAGACACTGGGTGGATGTAGTATGTAGAGCTCTTATTGTGTAGATCAGGGAAATGTTTGCAACATTCCAAGAATATTTCAGAAGCAGAATGGAAAGAATACATTTCTGAATACAGGACAATTTTTATGTAAATGATTTGACCACCACTGGATTTTAGAAAATTATCATAAAAAGAACAAGAAACGAGTAGGTCGACCCCCTGTTTTTTTCGCCATTTTAAATTGCCCTTTGGACGAGAAACACTTTAACATACATAAAAAGAGAATCATTTCATACGTTTTCCCAGGGTTGCGGGTAGAATTTAACACATTTTCATATTTTTTATGGCGTTTTTCAGAAAAGTTGAAGACGGGTTACGGAGGATTGCACGTCTTCTTTCAATTTCAACAGCTCACAAATCTCCTGAAATAAGGGCACGATTGTGCCCATTTAGAAAATATATACTTTTACAAGGTTTTCGTTAAAGATTTTACATCTGTTTATTGCCGAAGATCCGAAACCATGCCTGTTTTTAGCCGCACATCATTTAGGTATGAAATGCCTAGGTTTTGTAAAGCTTCCGGCTTTCATTTCCGATATCGAAAATTCGGTGACAATTTCCGATATGGGAAATTCTATTTCCGATATCGGAAATTGAATTCCCGACATGGGAAATTCTATATCCGATATCGAAAATTGTCACTGAATTTCCGATATCGGAAATTCGGAATAAAGAGCAGTTTGGCTTGCCATACCAGACCACTACAAAAAATAGTCCGGATCCGTTTAGCCGTACAGGCAACATCTGTCAGAGAAGTGAATTGTTTTTAATGAAACTTTGTGAGGAATAATTGAAGGCCAGTGGTAGTTGTTTGGAGCATGATATGTGTTCGGTTCAGCTATGACCTTGGGCTTAACTCGAGGTCTAATAAGGTGTTGCTTAGAGATATAATTAGGTGTCTGTGCACCGCTTTCTTAAAGCGAAGAAAACGTCCACAAGTATTACTAAAATTGTAGGAACGCGTATAATTCAAAATCGAGACGGGCAACCCCGCCATCAAGTTTGAGCTTAGACCAGTAAAAGATTTACATTGGCGGCACTGTTAACGTAAATGCAGCTCGTCGATTCCCTACTCAAGTATAGACTTCCATATTTCGACAAGAAGTACTTTAGTTCGAGTGCTTCAACCCGACAAACTTCTTGACAGGGGTCGCCCATCCAGATTTTGAGTTTTGCACGCTTGTAGGCCTACAGATGACGTCATAATTTTGGCTCTTTTTTCTGCTTTCAGAAAGCGGTGCACAGGCATCCAAATATTCCCTCTTAGCAACACCTTATTAGGCCTTGAGTTAAAATCAAACTCACAACGAAACCAAACACATATCATACTCCAGTCACCTACCACTGGCCTTCGATCATTCTTCGCAACAAAGACTGGAAAAAAATATTGAAAACAATTCACTTCTTTGGCAGAGGTTACCTATTTTATTTTATTATTATTATTTATTTATTTATTTAATTATTTTTTTTATTTTATTTAATTATTTTATTTATTTTTATTTTTTTCCACTGGTGTCATCCCGTTTGTCAGTTTGTAGCACGTTAATTAAATACTTTTTGCCGAAACATAGCAGTAGTGGATAAAGAGCAACCTGAGGCTCATTGACCTCAGAAATTTGCATATGACCTCTGTGACGTCACAGTTGGGTCGGCCATGTTGTAAAGCAAGATGGCGGTGTGGTTCGGGAATGTTCGGGTTGTCGGCCCTGTTGTAAAGCAAGATGTCGGTTGTCGGCCCTGTTGTAAAGCAAGATGGCGGCGTGGTTCGGTGATGTTCGGGCGTGTTCGGTGTGGTTCGGAGCTGTTCGTGTGTGTTCGGGCCTGTTTGGGCATGGTGGAAAGCAAGATGTCGGTTGTCGGTGCTGTTGTAAAGCAAGATGGTGGTTGTCGTCCCTGTTGTAAAGGAAAATGGTGGTTGTGGGCCCTGTTGTAAAGCAAGATGTCGGAGTGGGTTCGTGAATGTTCGGGAATGGGGTGAAAAACATATAAAAGTAGGTGATTTTTAGTGAATGGGTTATAATCATTGGATTACTTTGGGAAGTTTTTAACTGACCTGATTTGCCTGCCTGCCTGCCTGCCTGCCTGCCTGCCCAGTTCCAGCCTGCCTGTCCAGTTCCAGTTCCTGCCTGACCAGTTCCAGCCATCCTGACCAGTTCCAGTCTGCCTGACTTGTAACCTGTCGGCCTGCTCCTGTCTCATCTCTAACCAGCCTGACCCGTGTGTTTGGAAGCATGACACGTGGAGAAGATTTTCCCTTTGACCCAGCAGTCCCTCCGGTAGAAGTTTTGCCTGAAGACGAGCGTGTGAGGGAGCTTTATCAACGACACTGGGCTACCATACGCCATTGTTTTCACCGTGACCGTCGTCTATTGGATTTGTATAACTTTCGACTGGAAGACTTCACCTATTTGTCTACTTACGCTGAGAGCATATTCAGAGACCAGGTGACAGCGTTCAAGTTGAATATGACATTTGGGTATATTTTACGGCACAAGAACACGGACCAGCTGCGGTATTATTACCCGAGTAATAATACGTATGTGTTTGACCAGCCGTTCACCATAACGGAAGACATTTCCCTGCAGCCACTGCTTGAACAATTGACTACGTTGGATCCATTGCAATGGGCCCAGTTGCAACGTCCCAATACCGAATGGCTTGTGGAAAGGGTCACCAACGTCACATTTTTTGTCACGAAAATGAGAGATCATCCTATCGGTGCTCCTGTACTACTCCCTCCTTGGCTGCTTCATCGATACGGCTTGTATGCATTAACCAGCGGGAGGCATGGGCCCTACAAAGACCGGAAATGTTTGTTTCGGTGTTTGGCCGTACATGTGGACGGGTGTAATCCCAAGAGTTGTGACAGAGTGGCCAATGACTATTGGGAGCAGTATTTACAGCAGCAAGACATGGATCAGCGGCACTTCCGTGGCGTTCCTTTCAAGAATTTGGATGACGTGGAAACCTTGTTCCAGATCAATATCTTTGTATACCGATTACAACGGGAGGAGGACGATACATTGGTGGCTGAATTGGTTCGTCGTTCCACAGAACGGTACGTTTCTACCATGAAAGTGAATGTGTTCGACTACAATGGCGTGAGTCATTTTTCGTTGATATACAATATGAGCCAGTATTGTGAGTCTTACAGTTGCGCCCAATGCCATCGGGTGTTTCACCGTATTTCCAACTTACATCGACACGAGAAGATTTGTACGAACGCTGTGAAGCGAGTCTATCCTGGTGGTGTGTATCATAATACGCTTACTATTTTCGAGGAACTGGCCGATGAGGGTCTCATCATACCGGAGGCGGACCGTTATTTTCCTTATCGGGCGTGTTATGATTTTGAGGCCTTGTTGGAGCCCATGGACTTGTTTTCATCCAAAACACAGTGGACGCAGCGCCATATTCCCCTCAGTGTGAGCATTTCCAGCAACGTACCTGGCTATGACGCTGCACCGGTCTGTTTCGTGTCTACCGGGGATGCCCATGAGTTAATCTCCCGCATGATGGGGTATTTAGAAGAAGTCAGCGCGGCCAGTACGGAATTGTTGGTGTGCAAGTTCCAGGACATACTGGACCAACTGGACGATCGGATTCCTATACCGGGTGTAGCGTTTAGTGATGATGAAGAGTCGGAGTCGGAGTCGGTGTCGGAGTCGGAGCCCATGCAGTCGCACGATGATGTGCCTTTACCCAAACCGTATGCCGAGAAATTGAAAGCGCGTTTTTTACAATACCTAGGCCAGTTACCGGTGCTGGGGTTCAACTCGGGGCGCTATGATTTAAATATGGTGAAGGAATTTCTCTACCCTTACTTGGCCCAGGCGAATACCATCAAGTCGGTCATCAAGAAGATCAATAATCATATGGCCCTGACTACCACATCACTCCGTTTTCTGGATGTACGCAACTACCTAGCGCCTAATTATAGTTATGATCAGTGGGTGAAGGCGTATGACTGTGCACAAACGAAAGGACTGTTCCCTTACACGTATATATCGACGCTCGACCGTTTGGCGGAAACACAGTTGCCACCGCGGCAGGCCTTCTTTAACGATTTGAAGCAAGTGGAATGTTCGGAAGACGCGTACCGTGAACTAGAGCAGGTATGGAACGATCAACACATGGAGACGATGCGAGATTTCCTCATATGGTATAATAACCTGGATGTGGTTCCTTTCCTGGAAGCGGCTGAGAAAATGGTTCAACTGTTTCGTCGTGAAATGCATGTGGACATCTTCAAGGAGTGTTTAAGTTTACCGGGTGTGGCGCTTCGCCATCTTTTCAAGCGTGTCCCACGTACTTTTCGTTGATACAGCAGAAAGATGCGGACATGCATGAGTGTTTAAAGGCGAACATTGTGGGTGGTCCCAGTCTTATATTCCACCGTTATCACGAGAAGGACGTGACTACTCTGCCGGGTGGAAAATCTTGTGCAAAGATTATCGGTTTCGATGCCAATGCGTTGTACTTGTGGTCACTCGCCCAACCTATGCCCAGTGGGCATTACACACGTTGGTTGGCCGAAGGGCAGCATTTTACGCCCCAACGCGCTTCTTCCAAACATCTCGCCGACCAGTGGATAGATTGGGAAGCCTATCGACGGGGAATTACTATACGACACCAGACCAACGCCACAGAGAAGCGCATAGGCGATCGTCGCCTCCCCGTCGATGGGTTTGCCCTGGTGGGTAACACACCCACTGTATTCCAATTTTACGGTTGCTATTGGCACGGTCACGAATGCCATTTTAGTGCTGGGTGTTTCAACCACCGACGTGGTAAAACAGGTGAGGAATTACGGAAAGAAGTGGTGGAGAACGCGGATTATGTGAAAGAGAGAGGTTACCATCTCATTGAGATGTGGGAGTGTCAATTTCACACCCTGTGTGAGGCTCTACCTCATTTACGGCGTTTCTTAAAAGAGCGCGAGTATCCGTTGAGTCGTCGTCGACTGCTGAGTCTACCCCAGATGTTCGACGCCATTCGTTCGGGGGACCTGTACGGCTTTGTCGAATGTGATTTGCATGTTCCCGACACTCTCAAACCTGTCTTCGCCCAGTGCCCGCCCATCTTTAAGAACACGCTGGTGGGTCGAGATGATATTGGGACCACCATGGGAGCCTACGCAGATCAACACGGGTGTTTACCGCATCCGCGTCGCATGCTCATTGGGAGTATGTGGGGAGAGAAGATGTTGTTGGGCACTCCGCTATTGCAGTGGTATATGCGGCACGGTCTGGAGATTACGAAAATACACCAAGTCATACAGTACGTACCTCACGCCTGTTTTGCGGCGAATGCCGACATTGTGACGGCTGCCCGACGTCAAGGCGACCAAGACCCCAGTAAGGCCATCATCGGTGAAAGTTGGAAGCTCACGGGCAACGGCTATTATGGCAAAACGGTAACCAACCAGGACAAGCACGTGAACGTGAACATTTGTACGACGCTTCAAGCCCGCAAAAAGGTCAATTCTCCTCTCTTTCGGTCGGTGGAGGTCATCGATGACGACACGTATGAAATCACTTTAGCCAAGAAGACTATCCGTTACAACTTACCCCTGCAGATTGGATGTATGGTATACCAGGTGGCCAAGCTGCGCATGCTGCAGTTTCTATATGACTTTATGGGTGTCTATTTTAATGCATCAGACTGGCAACTCATCGAGATGGATACGGACTCGGCCTACATGGCCGTCTCTAATGCGGATTGGGAGTCCCTGGTGAAACCCGAGTTACGGCACCAGTATGAGATGGAACGGGACCAGTGGTTACCGCGACGTGACCATTACCAGTATGATAAGCGGACGCCCGGGCTCTTCAAGCTGGAGTGGAGTGGGGATGCTATGATTGCGCTCTCCTCCAAGACGTATTACTGTTACGGGGGAGACGAAAATAAGTTTAGCTGCAAAGGAGTGAACCGGCGCGATCCCAACATCGACAAAGCTCTTTACCTGGACGTGTTGCAAAGCCAGGCCAGTGCGAGTGGCACGAATCGAGGATTCCGTGTGGTGGGCCATCAGATGCGCACCTATATCCAGCAACGAGACGCCTTTACTTTCTTTTATCCCAAACGAAAAGTATTGGCCGACGGTGTGAGCACTACCTACTTGGACTTGTAAAATGTGGAACATTAACTGTGGAGTCACGAGTTATAAAAACTGTAAAAGTCAGGATGGCCGAGTGGTCTAAGGCGCCAGTTCTAAGTACTGGTGGGGTGATACCCTGCGTAGGTTCAAATCCTACTCCTGGCAGAACTTTTTTTTTAATCACTACTACTACTACTACTACTATTCTATGTGTACATACCACCTGTATTCTATTTGTATATATCCTTCTTGTTGACTTAAATAAAGAGAGAGAGAGTCAAAATCATTTTTTTGTGTTTTTTCAACTCTTTATTCAACAATGATTCACGTCACAACGTCATAACAATATAATGTGATAATAATAGGGGGTCTGCGCATGTTTTAAGTGAACCAGAGAAATGGCGCATGCACATTAAACCGAGAGGCCGTCCAGTCATAGACCAGGACATCACGGTCTTCGGCTTGACAATAATCATCAAACATATGTACAATGGTGGACAGTGAATGTCCTCTACTTCGGTGAGTGAGATAAAACACACAGTACTGTCCGCACACACTACTCAAGGGGCCTTGTAATCTTTGCGTATTCCAACGCCACTCTGTCGTGGAGACGTCCATGAATTTCACTAAATCGGCATGGAGGGGTGCAAGTCCGTAGGAATCAAAGTATTCGCCTTGGCCTTGGGTGTCCACGTACACCGCTATCCAATGTTCACCGGGTCGACTCTTCGGGTCTGTATTTAGGATGTAGGCTGCAGGGGTGGTGGAGGGGATGGGAAACACATTGCGTGGAAATACACCTCGAAAGGGGATCTTGGGATCTCGCTGGAGTATGCGCATCAGCTGTTCT
>JAVTVY010036541.1:0-16675 GCA_036873755.1 Hanleya hanleyi
CTCTCATCGACTGTCTACTGCGCCGTGGCCCTTATGCATTTCTAGTCATGGTGGCGGGGTTGAAGATCACGGGAAATGACGAACTAGCAGATGTACTTGAAGCCGACGACGTTATACAAGATGATGATATCTTAGTTATGGATACCACCGAAGAGCGTACAGCTAGCAAACGTACGCACACTAGCCCAGAGAGTACACCTGCTAAACGTGCTGGACGACCCAAACGCCCTCGACTAACACCGTTAGAAATACCTGAGTCAGTGGTTGAGGAGCCAGTAGTACCCCAGCAAGTGCCTGTGAAACAAGAGGTAGAACTTCCTATGTCTGTCCAGGAGATCAATAACCTCATCCAGCAAGCTTACCAGGCAGCTCACACGGACATTTGGGAGCTCTCACCCTATTTAACAGTGAGTGTGAAAGACGAAGAAGTGCATTTTAATGCAGCGGGCTTTAACGACAGACCCGGTAAGCATATTGCCTTGACCTACGCTTCCTGGCAAAAACTGGAGACCGTTGATTACGCCATCGATGCGGTTATTCGCGACCAGGGGAGTGACGAAGCGAAATTTCATGTGGGTGACGACATCTTTGTGAGCTGTGCTTATTTCAACGATCAGCTTCTCGTGCATATCCGTAAATGGCGAAGGCGGTTAGATACGCAAGAGCTTGTTGCTTGTCCTCAGGGTGTCACTTTGAAATTAACGGCGTGGCGGAAGTTGCAGAGTCTCGCAAGTGCAATTCGTCAAGCTCTGACCTACCAGGTGTCTCACTATATTTATCAGAAGTACATCGACACAGTCCTGGATCTCATCAGACCTCAAATTCCAGAGGACACTAGTGTACCCTCATACGCACTGATCACTGAAGCACTACAGACCGTGACGGAGAGGCAAATTGCCCTGAGAGTGGAAGCGGCCTGCCCTCCCAAAATTCCACGTGAAGAGATTATTACCTACATTTACGTGCACCAGGGCCGGAAAGATGATGATGAATTCAAACAAGTCTTGTTGGCGAACTATTGAACAATCAGAACAAGTGTTGAAAAACATTTACCATACACATTCATTGAAGTGGCTTGAGAGCGTATAATTGTATTAAAAAATTAAGAGTTTTTTAACTGTTAATTGTATTAAAAATTCAATACTCAGATATAATTGTATTAAAATTCAATACCCTTGTGAATACGTTCATTCTATTTGTGTTAATAAAAATAGTAGAAAATTAAAAAAATGCTTAGTGTTCATTCTTTTTTTTTAAATTTTTTTGAAATTATTGAAAAAAATAAAAATTGAAATTATTGAAAAAAAGGATTATTTCAACCCCACACCCAGTCCATTACATGCCCCTTCATGAATGCTTCACATTGATACCTCACTCGACCCCATTGGACCATTAGGGGCTCTCCTAGCTCCAAAAAGGCTAGTTTCATATCCTTCGGCCACCGCGCATGCGCAGAATCACCCTAATTCAACCCCACACCCAGTCCATTAGATGCCCCTTCATGAATGCTTCACATTGATACTTCACTCGACCCCATTGGACCATTAGGGGCTCGCCTAGCTCCAAAAAGGCTATTTTCATACCCTTCGGCCACCGCGCATGCGCACAATCACCCTAATTCAACTCCACACCCAGTCCATCAGATGCTCCTTCACGTAAGCTTCAATTTGATACCTCACTCGACCCACTACCTCCAAAAAAAAAAAAAAAAAATTTTTTTAGCTCCTTCAGGATTTTCATACCCTTCGGCCACCGCGCATGCGCAGAATCACCCTAATTCAACCCCACACCCAGTCCATCAGATGCTCCTTCACCTAAGCTTCAATTTGATACCTCACTCGACCCACTACCTCCAAAAAAAATTTTAGCTCCTTATTTTCATACCCTCCTGAAGGAGCTAAAAATTTTTTTGGAGGTAGTGGGTCGAGTGAGGTATCAAATTGAAGCTTAGGTGAAGGAGCATCTGATGGACTGGGTGTGGGGTTGAATTAGGGTGATTCTGCGCATGCGCAGTGGCCGAAGGGTATGAAAATCCTGAAGGAGCTAAAAATTTTTTTTTTTTTTTTGGAGGTAGTGGGTCGAGTGAGGTATCAAATTGAAGCTTACGTGAAGGGGCATCTGATGGACTGGGTGTGGGATTGAATTAGGGTGATTCTGCGCATGCGCGGTGGCCGAAGGGTATGAAAATAGCCTTTTTGGAGCTAGGAGAGCCCCTAATGGTCCAATGGGGTCGAGTGAGGTATCAATGTGAAGCATTCATGAAGGGGCATCTAATGGACTGGGTGTGGGGTTGAAATAATCCCTTTTTTTTCAATAATTTCAATTTTTATTTTTTTCAAAAAATCAAAAAAATTTAAAAAAAAAATTTTTCTTTGGGGAAAGGATGATGGGGGCTGGTGTTAATTTTTTTGTGCTTTTGATAGAAGTTTCCTCTTCCGGAAAGATGGGGTGGCCCTGAAAAGGGCCTTTGAAAGTGTTACGACACTTATGCGCGGTAGATTCTTTTTACTCCACCCACATGCTTCCTGCAGATTGGGCACTTGATTTTTAAATGTTGTTCGCCTGCGTCGTGGCAGCGGCACATGTCTCCTACACACGTCATCGTGACCCAACAATCTTTACAGATACATAAATGACCACACGGCAATAGAGCGTACTGGCTCTCTTCATCTGTACAGACACCACATCGTGTTTTTTTTTCTTCTTTATGTCGTTCTTTGTTCTGTCTGGAAATCTCCGCCTCCATTCCATTCATTGTCGCCTCCATTCCATTCATGGCTTCCTGCATGGCGTTAATCCGTTCGTTGAGGCGGGATACCTCGGCTTCGTGTTGGCATCGTTGTGGTGGTGTTTCTGCAGCCGAAATCGTTATACTGAGAGTTTCGGCAGGCGACGTTGTTGCAAGTCTATGGCTATTTAACCATGCACGGTCTTCAGCCGAAGTCGTTATACTGGGAGTTTCGGCAGGCAACGTCGTTGTTGTTGTTGTTGTTGCAGGTGTATGGCTATTTAACCATGCAAGGTCTTGTCCGTTTTCTCCATCAGTTATATCATCGTCGGATTCTTCTTCTACGGTCACCATCCTGCTAATTTCTTCGTCTTGTTGTTGACTTAGTCTTTGCAACCGTCCATCTTCTTCTGCCATTACATCCCGCCGGAGTTGTTCCAGTTCTCCTGTACTTTGTCTGATCATGGCTTCGTGTTCAATTTCCTGCTGAAAGCTTGTAACTATGGTTATTCCACCATTATCTTCAATGCTAAGCATCTCTCTGTGTTCTGTAGCCGCAGCATTTCTAGGATCTCTAGGGGGGTGGTGGGTGAACAGTGGTCGTCTTCTTGTAGCCATGATTGAATTTGTGAATAAATGACAACAGACTACACGTTATTTATAGTCTAGACGGCTTGTGGATGGTGGGTGCTGGGTACAACATGGCGGCATGTGGATGGTGGGTGCTGGGTACAACATGGCGGCATGTGGATGGTGGGTGCTGGGTACAAAATGGCGGCGTGTGGATGGTGGGTGCTGGGTACAAGATGGCGGCCGCCGGTGTGAGTCAGTGCAAGATTATGGTATCTGCTAAAAAAATGTTGTGTTTTATTTTTTCCAAAGTTTTATTTTTTCCAAAGTTTTATTTCGATAAACCCGCTGGAATTTTCAGGGTAATATTATAAGATTGTAAGCTGTAGTGTGGATGTATTTTTAGCCAGGAAAACCGATTTATTTCCCAGTGTACGGTGTTTTTCACACTTCCGTACCATAATCTTATGGGTTTAAAATGGATAAAATTCTTAAAAATAACGACATAGTCTAGCGGTAGGCTGGTAAATTTTTTAAAATACTATACTATGAATTGGCTGAGTTTAATTGGAAATAAAATGTATACGGGCCCTGATTTATTGTCAAAATTACAGCCATTTATAATTGAGAAAGAAACACACACAGATTTTCGCAGCGTCAGTGTAGCAGACGACAGAGTGTTGTCGCTACGGTCCGCGCTTTTACATTATAAATAGCGCGCAGTTTTTTTTCAGGCATTCACAATTAACCTCAATCATGCAGGCACCCCTGGTTGAAATCATGGATATTGACAAATCAGACTTCACCCCAAATGATGATGTACAACTGCTCGGCGACGTCATTAATTTGGTACATGACGAACCCTGGTTGGATGCTATAATGACAGACTTATTTCCTCCACCCCCACCCCGGAACTATCCTCTACCAACTACAGCCCATTGTGAAGACCCCCCAGAAACATCGCAGCTGAGTAACTTCTTTGCCCTAGCACCCACACCGGATGTTACTCCAGATGAATACCAATGTTTTGACAACATAGATTGCCTGTTACAAAGTATGTTGACACCACAAGCTAAAGAAAAAGCCGATGGAGAAATGGCACCAGAAAGCAGAAGCCAGACAACAGACACCTCAGACGAAGATGAGCAGGCGGAGAACAGGGAAGATTTAAACACGACAGTATCCCAAAAGAGGAGGAAAGATTCCAGAAGAAACAGGGCAGACTACAGAAAAAATCGGAAAGACGTGAGAACCACTCGAAATCGGCAACATGTGAGAAAAAATCCGAAGGACGTCAGAACAAACAGAATAAGAGACAGGAAAATAAGTCAAAATCAAGACGAGATACACTACGTTTGGTCGATAGCAACAACAACACTGGGGTCCAACACAGAACGTCAAAGAGCCTTATATTTATCCTGTGTGGAATGCACTAACCAATTTGCGAAATATGCTATTTTTCCGTGCGGGCACCAGGCTTTATGTGAAACTTGTATCCATCGTTACGCCCAGATTCCGACGTGCGCAGAAGCCAACAAGCCCCGAATGTGTGAATTACTTCCCTTGACATGCCCCGTCTGTGCTGATAGAAGACAGCGTCAACAACAAGCCCTGTCAACAATGTAATGGCTTATTACATATCTGGTTATTTTTATAACCACCCATCTTTTCCGAAAGGGAACTTCTAACAACGCACAAAAATTAACACTAGATTCCCCACACATATCCCTGTGCTATAAATTGTCAGTCCCTTATCATTCGGGCATAACTTCTCTATCAAAATAAATTTCAGCCCGTTATTCGGGTTGTAATATATCAAAATAAAAAAATAAAATTTTAGTCCGTTATCGTTCGGACTGTATTATTAATTAATGGGAGAGAGAAAAAATCTGTGTTTATAATAGAGAGATCAGTCCTCACAAGGACTTTTTGATATCGGGCGGGGATTGTTTTTTGGTGATGCATTGCTAATAAAAAATAAAAAAAGGGATGGGGCTGTATGCTTTGAAATTAGTGTGCCAAATGATTAGAAAAGCTTTCTCTTTCGAAGCATTTGTTCGTTCTGAAAAGAACGGTTGGGTTCAATTTGATATGGTGTTTTCTTCACCAGGGGAGTTTGCCTGTCTACTCCCCCGTAGTCATCTCACTGATCGAGAAATACCGGTAAGGGCTTAGCATACCATCTTCGTCGACGTCTGGGGTCAGGGGTTGCCCATTGACGAAGATGGCAGCGGCGACGGTAGGTGGTGGTTCTTCCCATATAATCAGGGGCTCGTCGTCGTCTTCCAGGGAGGAGGGCAGGTCTTCCAGAGGGAAGGGTGATGGTACATCCTCCTCCTCCTCCCGGGGCTGAGGCACTGTTGTTGCCGGTGGCTGGAGGAATATCGCTTCTCCATTCAAGTTTCCCAGGGGGAATTCCTCGGATGGTTGGGGCGTTGTTGATGCCGCAGGAGGGGTGGTGTCCACTTCTTGTCCCATCACTCGTTGTAACAAGTTGAACCACCCCTCCTCGTTGATGGTAGTGTTCACAGCGTTCAATAAGGCCCGAACATTCGCGGCGGTGGTGCTGTGCCTTGCTTCGGTGTGTGTGAGCATCGCCTCCCAGCCTGAAAACTCCCTCGCCCAAAATTCCCTGATCACGCGTTTCATTACTCTCTTCTTTCTCCTGGATAAATTCCTCCCTATGGGCTTGGTGGTTGTTGACATCTTCGTTGTAGCTGCTTGATTCTCTTGTTGTGACATAGTGAAAAAGATTTTTTGAATGGGCCTATGAATCTAGCCGATAGCTATATATAGACAACGCGCGGACGTAGTTGAAATCGTTGGGATTCTGTGTCTATCTGAAGTCCTTGAAAATTCGGCGTGTGTTTCTTTTCAATTTATAAAAGGCTGTGTTTTGACAATAAAATATCAGTCCCGTATATATTTTATTTCCAATTGAACTCAGATAATTCATGGTATAGTATGTAAAACAATTAGCCGCCTAACGCTAGACTATGTTGTTATTGTATGATTTTTAGCGAATTTTACACGCCTAATGTGAAAGTCCGATAGTACCAAACACTCCGTACAATGCAAATAAATTGATTTTTCTGGCTAAAAATACGTCCAGATTATGACTTACAACCTTATACTAGCTCGGTGAAAATTCCAGCGCGTTTATCGAAAGAGAACTCTAGAAAATTATAAAAACAAACCCTTCATTTCACGGCAAGAAACACAACGTGCAGAATTTTCAATCATTTTGATGCGCTGTTTGCAACACGGTACATCTTCATAAAATTTATGACCCCACTCCAAGATCACAACATCATTATTGTTCAGCATCATCAGATAAACAAGAACAGTACGATCAGACAATATGCAGGCGAAAATACGGTATAATTGATGTAATTCATTGTTTTCCGCGTTTCAAGGGTTGATCTTCAATGCAGAATCTAGGTCATAAATTTTCCCAAGATGTACCAGCTTGTGTGTATCACGCCAGTAGTTACAGGCATTGAGAATGGAACGATACGATACGATACGATACGAATGTGTATCGGCTTGAAAAGGGCCGGCCGGGTAATCTGTTAATAACCAATACACAGAAATGCATGATGATAATGAATTCGGCTTGAGAGGGGCCGGCCGGGTAATCTGTTAATAACCAATACATCGGTAAAAGCGTTTTGCACACCATTTTCAATGTTGTCTTCTCTCCTACCTGTGAGCTCTTAATTGTTTTTACACGCATAAATGACACATACAGATGTAGCGTCGTCGCAAATGTTCTGAAGTATATTTTATCTTGGAGCGCGCGCCTACAAAAATTGCATTGTCAATTTTAATTATTTTTCTACAACAGGGTACGCGTATTTTTTTTATTTACAATTTTTTTATTCAAATTAGCAAGAATCGGTATATATATATATTTTGCCTGGCCCAGTATTTTTGTCATTCATCATTATGGCAGCGCCGGGAAAGGAGCTCGCTTTCTTTCAACTCACGTCTGATGTAATTCTCATCGTGTATGATCATGAATTGCAGCTCATCAAAGAACATCCTAGAGAAGTGAAATTATGTTTAAGTTTACCAGGCTGGGCTCTATTAACACGCTTGTTACAGGGAAAAGAGCCCGAAGTGGATTTTATGCATGTGGGACTCGGTGTCTACCTGCGGAGTGGAAGAGATGATTCTTTTTTTCCGCGGCTAGAGCAGTGTGGGGGTGCCGCTATTCTACTTCGACCGGCATTATGGCAAGCACTGAAAGCTATAATCACCGAGGTCCATGATCTACTCTACCCTGAAGCTAATTCTCTAGCTACGCGTACGCTTACCCCGGATTGTACGCTATTATTATATCCCCAACGCGTGGAGTTGTTTGATGATGATAGCCGGTGTTGGTGTACATCGGAACCTGCCCGTGTGTCTTTATCTCCGGAAGGCTGGAATACCTTGAAACGTGTGTTATGCGGTGATCTCGACGGAGATAGTATTCACCTGTGTGACGACGTCTACATTTTCCGCGGACCTTATTTTGCGCGACTTCTATGTCTCAAGCGAGGGGGATTTACTCTGGACCCCGATCTATGGACGGCTTTACAACAAGTAGTGCCCATGGTCGATAAAGTACTCTCTCCACAGGAGCCGCCTCTCACAGAATAGTACCTGACCCTATAAATACAGGGGATGAGACAGAGTGTGTGTCATTCACCGTTCGACATTTACAGCAAGCATGTCAACCTACCTACGAGCCATCCTGCCTCTTACACCCAGTGTGAGGTTATACATCTATCAAGATAAAGTCACCCTGGTGAAAGACGATGAAGCTATTTACTGGGCGCCCGCTGAGATGCTATCGAATACGGTGACGCTACAGCGTGATGGCTGGACTAAATTTAAACGGGTGTTGAGCGGTGAGTTGGACGGAGACCTCATCCACCTGGACAATGCCATCTACGTATATTCCGTACCTCCCCTCTTCATACGAAAAAGATGGCGTCTGGGCCGCTACCAAGAGCCTACGCGAAGTATCCTCCTAAGCCCCTCTGTGTGGTCAGCCTTGGAGAAAATAGTGCCTATTGTGGACCAGTTATTTACACCGGACGACCGATCACCCGACCAATTAGCGTGGGTTCGTGCTATGGAAGACGCGCTGAGTGAACCTTATGAAAAAAAACATGATGATGATGATACAGCCGGCGAAAGTACTATATCTATAGAATGCACAGAGGCTAGAGTGACAGTGTCACCTGATGAAGCGACCCACACACACATGACGGGGACCCAGAACGATGAGGGGAAAGAAGAAAAAGTCCGTGATGAAGCAGCGGGACCGAAAGGGGAAAAAGGAGAAAAAGGAGTCTACAGTGATTAACGAGGTGTTAACCGATTTGTATTACAGCCCTAACAGTCCAGCCGCGTATAGCGCTGTGGGAGCGCTATCTCGAGCTGCCCATTCTCAAGGCATCAGTCGAACTGAAGTTCGAGACTGGTTTAAAACCCAAGACACCTATAGTTTACACCGAGCAGCCCGACGCCATTTTCGCCGTAACCGTGTGATCGTCGGCGGTATAGACGCGCAATGGCAGGCGGATTTAGTGGACATGAGTCGATTTGCACCTCACAATGATGGACATCGGTACATATTGACCTGTATCGATATTTTATCCAAGTATGCCTGGGTACTACCCATTCGCACCAAAACAGGAGAGAATCTAATACGAGCCTTCCAGCAGATTTTCAAGACGGGGCGCAAACCTCTTTATTTACAAACAGATGAAGGCACAGAATTTCTCAACCGATCCTTTCAAGCCTTTCTTAAGAAACAGAAGGTATTTTTCTTTCATACGTACAACGAGACGAAAGCTTCTGTGGTGGAACGCTTCAATCGTACCTTCAAAGGCCGAATGTACAAGTATTTTACCGCCCAAAACACTCGACGCTACATCGATGTACTACCTCAACTGGTGCAAGGGTACAATCGCGCCTATCATCGCAGTATCCAGCGAGCTCCCCGTGATGTGACAGAACGCAACGAACATCAAGTGCGTGCTACGCTGTACTCATCCAGTCCATCACTCACGGCACCCCGTTACAAACGTGGAGATGTGGTACGGATCAGTAAAGTGAAAGGTCAATTTGAGAAAAGTTACTTGCCCAACTGGAGTGACGAGCACTTTGTCATCGTTCGCCATAAACCTCGACAGCCACACGTCTATCAACTGGAAGATCTACAAGGAGAGAGACTGCAAGGCACGTTTTACGAAGCAGAATTACAACCCATAGTGAAAACACAGAAAGACTACTACACGGTGGAAAAGATTTTGAAAACGGAACATCGCCGTGGCATTCCCTATCATCTCGTCAAATGGCAAGGATGGCCTCGTTCGTTTAATTCCTGGGTGTCCGGCCGTGACATGAAACGTCTATAAATTCTAACCCCTATCATCACCCGCCTTCAGTGTAGGATTGTACCATGGATAGTACACGTCTACCCTTACTATTACGAACTCGAAAAGCACAAGTGGGTACTGTAGTGTGTGTAGTAGTGCTTGTGGGTACGTTATTTACAGGCGTGTTCTACGATTTGACGACCGTGATATCCTGTTTGAACACCCTGCGTTCCACATCTCCGTCATCCACCACTTCCACCACGACCACGACGACGACGCTGCCTACGCCAGCCAAGACGTCAAGGGTTCGCCACGTATCAACCCAGACACCGACCACACCGTCTACTCCAGCCACCACCACGTTACCCTTTACCCGCTACATCCAGCCATCCACGACGACGACCACGTCCCGTACTCCTACTCCAACTCCACGTCATCCTACGTCATCCCTAAGAAGCGACGATCCTTCCACCTCATCACCAACACCTAGTACCACCAACACCACCACGCTGCTAAACATATTTGCAGTGGATCCCCGTGAATCACCACGTTTACCACCACAACGGTATCCAATCGACTACGATCCCCGGTGGGATCCCCGACAACGGTGGTGGGCTTCTAACCGTCGAGCGCAAATCACCAAATAAAAAACTAAAAAAAACTATGGATCCTCGATGGCAGCATCCTTTCACGTGTCTCATCGCTGGACCGACAGGGTCGAGAAAAACACACTTCGTTCAACGTCTGATCCAACATGGGTCAGCCCTCATTTCACCGCCTCTAGCTCGCATCCTGTGGTGTTATGGAGCTTGGCAACCCGCGTACGAGGAACTGGCCCGTGTGCCGGGACTCACCTTAGTGGAAGGCTTACCCCCTGAGGATACACCCCAAGACACCTTGGTGGTGGTGGACGATCTCATGACGGAAACGGACAGTCGAATCACCCGTCTCTTTACCAAAGGCAGCCATCATCGTCGGTTGAGCATCATTTACATCGTACAGAATCTCTTCAGTAAGAACAAAGGGCACAGGAACATTAGTTTGAATGCTCAGTATGTGGTGTTATTCAAAAACCCCAGAGACGCTTCCCAAATTACGCACCTCGCCCAACAGATGTACCCTAAAAACACGGCCTTTGTACGAGAAGCCTTTGAAGATGCTACCCAACCCGCTCACGGGTATCTACTCATCGACTTGAAACAAGACACGCCCTCCACCCTGCGAT
Organism: Hanleya hanleyi; assembly: GCA_036873755.1. Taxonomy (NCBI): domain Eukaryota; kingdom Metazoa; phylum Mollusca; class Polyplacophora; order Lepidopleurida; family Hanleyidae; genus Hanleya; species Hanleya hanleyi. Next base: position 10,901 of record JAVTVY010036541.1, read on the forward strand.
TGCGTACCCTCATTTTCCCGGCGAGGTGCAGACGGTGTACACACCCAAATGAGTAAAGAAATAAAAGAAGAAGATAAAAGAAGAAGACAACGCACTCTAGCCGTCATTCATCATCATGTCTGCACGGATACGCAAGCACGCGCCGGCTTTGCGCGTATTACGCAGCGCGCCACCGGAGGTGGGCCGGGCCCTGTTGCGCGGCGCGGATGCGGACTTGGTACGGTGTTTGTGTGAAGTGGCCCATAATGTGTTAAAAGGCAATGTTCCACTCAGTCCTCTGCAGAAAGGGAAATTGCAACGGCACAAGGCGGGTCTCCGAACGTTGGTGAAGAAAACGGGCAGTGTCAAGAAAAAGAAACAGGTGTTACAGCGAGGTGGATTTCTCGGCGCACTTCTCGCCCCCTTAGCCGCTACTGTACTGGGCCCGTTATTAGGCTCCATCTTGGGACGCTAACATGGAACATACGAAAAAAATGATGCTGGTCGAACCTCGACTGTTACAGAGTTAGCAATCCCCCTATCCCGTACCGGCCACAGTGCAACAACTCCAGTCTCTGGATGAAGAGATGAATAGTATACTGCAACGTCGACTCCCCGATCACGAGAAAATTCAACTCTACCATCATACGCTGAACCGGTACCAGACGTTTATGGATCAATATAGAGGGAGTAGTACTAGTACGCCACCACTACCTACCACCACCACCACGCCCACAACACTCCCATCCCCACCACCACCACCGTCATCCTCTGCCTCACCTGAGCTGGAACAGGAAGTGTTGGCCAGTGTGCCTAAAGCCTTCAAGACCAAGGCGCGTTTATTGTTGGACCGGGTGAAACAGAATGCCGATATGGGTTGGAACGCGGAAGGAAAACTGCTGATTCGCAACCAAGTGGTGCCGGGGTCTCATATGACCGATTTGATCAACGATATGGTCCGTTCTCGCAAACACTCTAATCCACCGGGCTGGGAAGCCTTTGCTCAGGGATTAAAAGACACACACACCCCTCAAGAATTGGTAGGAAATCGTGAACGCTGGAAGTGGATGCAAGCACCCTCTCGACGTCTCCCCTATACCTGGGAACGTGAATGGCAACCGCACACGCCACCCAAAACACCCTCACGGCGGGATCGTTCTTTTCACCCCTATGCCACCCCTATACCGACCACACCACAGCCACGACGATCACGACGCCGAGGTAAGGCGCCCAAGGCCTGGGAACCCTACTAAGGGGTGGGGAGAACCCTACTAAGGGGTACCCTACTCATAACTCCTATAAACACCCGGTGTAGAAGCCAGAACAACTCAGTCGTCGTCATGTTTTACCTGACGCTGCCCAGTAATAGCTCACTCGACGTGTTTCCTGACAACACCTTGACCAAGTATGTCACTCAATTACCCCAACCGTTACATTTACCGGGACGATGGGAATGTGGACTGGTGGATATTCAATACCCTTACTCATGGTACAACGTACAAGACCGAGAAGTATGGTACGAAGTGACCTACGAAGATAAAATCTACAAACTGACTCTCCCCGAAGGCCAATACGATACGCCCCAAAAGTTCATACAGGGTCTGCTGGACTTGTTGGAGTACAAGGCTCTAAAGGGGGTCACGGAGGCTGCAACACGCCTGATAGCCCATCGCTTCAAGAGAAACGTGTGCTTCGATGTCAACGTACACAACGACAAGAGCTCTATCATGCTGAGCCCTAACGTGGCTGTGAAACTCAGTCCTACACTAAAGCAAATGTTACGGCTGCCTTACAGCGTCTACACGGGTCCCACCATTGTCACCGGTACCCATTTGATGGATATGAAAGTAGGTATGTACGGACTGTACGTCTACTCGGACGTAGTGGACAGCCATATTGTGGGTGATGTGAACACACCTCTGTTACGGGTGGTGCCCATTAGCAAGACGTATGGCGATCAATCCACCCAGAGTTTCAACCATATAATGTACCTGCCCGTACGACATACCGATATCAACACGATCACGGTGGATATAAGAGATGACACGGGACGCCCGATCCCATTCGAACGAGGAAAAGTGGTGCTGACACTTGCTTTCCGACAAGCTCGCTCTCCTCACTTCGTATAATGTACGTGCCTTACCAGTGCCATACGCCCAGCTATGCCGACTACTACAAGAAACAAACGGGAGGAAACTTGCCCATGTTTAGCGGTGCACGCATGCAACGAGGTCACGGATTGGGGAACATACTGGGCAGCATTGTGAAAACGTTTTTACCCTTGGTGACACGGGGTGTGAAAGCGGTGGGGAAACAAGCGGTACGCAGTGGATTGCGCGTGGCGGGTGATGTGATGGGAGGCACAGCACCCCGACAAGCCTTGAAACGACGGGCTAAAGAAGCCGACACACCCAAGATTCATTCAACGTCCAACACACCGACGACGCACACCCCAGAGGAGGAGGACTAAGCCCCAGAAGAAGAAAAAGAAGAGAAGTAGTAGTAGGAGAGACATCTTCGCATAATGGCATTCATTCACTCCGAGTCGTGTCCGTCTACCAACAGTGAATTGGATTTGTGGACTATTCCACCCACCCAAACCAGTGTAGCCGAAGGACGTTGGGTAGAACATCGACCCCTGGCTAGCCTGACGGGGGTGGGACCCGTGGAATTTACCATTGAAAACAAAGATACGGCCTACCTGGATTTAGCCCACACCTACTTGTACGTGAAAGCCAAAATAACGGACATGGACGGGACGGACATAGAGGATGGTGCGGTAGTAGGCCCGGTGAATCTTTGGCTGCACTCCTTGTTCCAACAGGTGGATATAGGTCTGAACGATAAACTCATCAGTACGTCCACCAATACGTACCCGTACCGAGCCTACATGGAAACGCTGTTGTCGTACGGTAGTGATGCCAAAGAATCACACTTACAAGCTGAGCTGTACTTCAGGGATAAACCCGGATACCTGGACAACATAACCGGTGGCAATCCTGGGTTCATCACACGCAAAAGAATGACAGCCGAAAGCAAGTCCATCGATATGATGGGACGACTGCACGCCGATCTGTTCATGCAAGACCGCTACATGATGAACGGTGTACCCATCAAGATCAAGTTGATCCGGTCCTTACCCACGTTCGCCTTAATGGCCGGTGGAGAGGGGGATATCCATTACAAGATCGTCATTGAAGATGCAGCCCTGTTTGTCCGTACGGTAGATTTGCAACAGGGCGTGTTGCTGAGTCACATGGAAGCCTTATCGAAAAAACCAGCCCTGTACCCCATCCGACGCGTACAGACCCAGGTGTTCTCTGTGCCAACAGGTACGATGATGGCCAATCGTGAAAATTTATTTCTAGGGAAATCTGCCTAAACGTCTTACCCTGGCGTGTGTGACCAACACCGCATTCAATGGAAATTGGGCTGAGAATCCGTTCAAATTTCAACATTTCAACATTAACTTTGTGGCACTGCACGTGGCCGGCCATCAAATTCCAGCCCTTCCATTACAACCGGACTTTACTAGCGGAAACTATGTGCGGAGCTACCTGAACCTGTTTACAGCCACAGGACAAAACAACCAGGACGAAGGCAATACCATCAGTCGAGAAGACTTTAGCCATGGGTACACATTGTTCGCCTTTGACCTCACCCCCACCTTGGAACACGATCATCAACTGGCTTTGCTCAAGAAAGGAAACCTACGGCTGGAACTGCGTTTCGCCACCCCTCTAGCCAACACCATTAACGTGATTTGCTACGCCGAGTTTGATAACGTCATCAGCGTGGATCAGCAAAGAAACGTGCTGTGTGACTACGCCAGCTAAGAGTCATGGATACAGAGCAGCTGATGAGCATACTCCAGCGAGATGCGAAGATCCCCTTTCGAGGTGTGTTTCCACGCAATGTGTTTCCCACCCACTCCACCACACCAGCAGCCTACATCCTGAATACAGACACGAGGAGTCGACCCGGTGAACATTGGATAGCTGTGTACGTGGACACCCTAGGCCAAGGCGAATACTTTGATTCCTACGGACTTGCACCCCTACATGCCGATTTGGTGAAATTCATGGACGTCTCTACTACAGAGCGGCGTTGGAATACTCAAAGATTACAAGGACCCTTGAGTAGTGTGTGCGGACAGTACTGTGTGTTTTATCTCACTCACCGGAGTAGAGGACATTCTATGCCCACTATCGTACACATGTTTGATGATTATTGTCAAGCCGAAGACCGTGATGTCCTCGTCTATGACTGGACGGCCTCTCGTTTTAATGTGCATGCTCCATTTCTCTGGTTAACTTAAAAATGTACTGCGCGCGCAGGCCACTTGTTTATTATTATTATCACGTTATATTGTTATGACGTTGTTGTTCTGACGTTCTGTTGAATAAAAGATGAAAAAACACAAAAAAAATGATTTGACTTTCTCTTTTTATTTAAGTCAACAAGAATGGGTTACTGAATAGGTACAAATAGAATACAGGGTACAAATAGTAGGGGTATGTACACATAGAATAGTAGTGGTATGGTTAAGGTACAAAAAAAGTTCTGTCAGGAGTAGGATTCGAACCTACGACAGCAATCGCCGACCAGCACTTACGCACCGGCGCCTTAGACCACTCGGCCATCCTGACTTTTACAGTTTTATAACTCGTGTATCAACAGTTATAGTTCGACATTGTTTTTTACAAGTCCAAGTAAGTGGTGCTCACACCGTCGGCCAACACTTTTCGTTTGGGATAAAAGAAAGTAAAGGCGTCTCGTAACTGGATATAGGTGCGCATCTGGTGGTCGACGACCCGGAATCCTCTGTTAGTGCCACTCGCACTGGCCTGGCTTTGCAACACGCCCAGGTAGAGAGCTTTGTCGATGGCAGGGTCACGTCGGTTGACGCCTTTGCAGCTAAACTTATTTTCCTCTTCGTCTCCTCCGTAACAGTAATACGTCTTGGAGGAGAGCGCAATCATAGCATCCCCACTCCACTCCAGCTTGAACAGGCCCGGCGTACGCTTATCGTACTGGTAATGGTCACGTCGAGGTAGCCACTGGTAGCTTCATACTGGGCCCGTAACTCCGGTTTCACCAGGGACTCCCAATCTGCATTAGAGACGGCCATGTAGGCCGAGTCGGTATCCATCTCCATGAGTTGCCAGTCTGAGGGATTAAAATACACACCCATGAAGTCATAGAGAAACTGCAGCATCCTCAACTTGGCCACCTGGTAGACCATACATCCAATCTGCAGGGGTAAGTTGTACCGGATAGTCTTCTTGGCTGAAGTGACTTCATAGGTGTCGTCATCGATGACCTCCACGGATCGAAACAGAGGAGAATTCACTTTTTGCGGGCTTGGGCAGTAGTACAAATGTTCACGTTGACGTGCTTATCCTGGTTCGTTACCGTTTTTCCGTAATAACCATTGCCAGTGAGCTTCCAAGATTCAGCGATGATGGCCTGACTCGGGTCTTGATCACCTTGACGACGGGCCGACGTCACGATGTCGGCATTCTCCGCAAAACAAGCCTTGGGTACGTACTGTATCACTTGATATATTTGAGTAATTTCCAAACCGTGGTGCATGTACCACTGCAGTAAGGGCGTGCCCAGCAAGATTTTCTCGGCCCACATACTACCAATCAACATCCGTCGAGGTTGAGGCAAACACTCGTGTTGCTCCGCATAGGTCCTCATGGTGTCCCCAATATCCACCCGACCCACCAGCGTGTTCTTAAAGATGGGCGGGCACTGGGCGAAGAGAGGCTTGAGAGTGTCGGGAACATG
>JAVTVY010036542.1:0-16479 GCA_036873755.1 Hanleya hanleyi
ATGAAGTAATATTATCTGAAACAGATTTAACTGAACCATGGTGGCAGCCATTGAAACCGTTTAGCCAATGGAATGTCTTCAAATGTCCACATTGTGGCGTCATCGTGCTCAGCTCTTCGCATGAATATGGCAGTCAGTCATCTTCAAACATTCATTCATTTGTTGGAGTTTGTTCGGGGGTTCAACCTAGCCTGTTGCATATTTTTTCCTGGCCGATTTTCCTGTGAACAGCAGCGGTACAATGTGTGGCTTCCAGAACATGTCATGGCAAAATGAGCAAAACAAGGGCTTCAACTCATCGGTCTTCCAATGCCTGATCACTACAGTCAGGTTTGCGATCAAAATCTTCGGTAAAAGCTCCCACGGTAAGCTGTGATACATGTTATCGCCCAGGCATGTGAGTCTGCAGCACAGGTCCGCGAAATAGTAATTTTTTTGGGGGGGGGAGGGGGTGGTATAGGGGTAGAGTGTCGAAATATGGGGTCTCTATGCATCCCCTAATACTTATGTAGTATACAGAAGGCTTGAAACGCCTTTTAGCGGAAACGAGAAATAAAAGACTTGCCTCCACGTAAAATATTTTAAAAAATTCTACAGTTGTCCTCTGCATTCTAGCCTTCAGTTTATTAAATCCGTTTACTCTAACTCTTCAGTAATGTTGAACTCATTTTAACCCAACTGTCCATTTTACCGAGCACAGCCTGCCATTATGAAATAACGAACGGCATGCTGATTGGTCAACGTGACCACAGTGTGCCAAGAGTTTTCTGAATGTGAGAGAACCTGGGTCACGTGGACCAATCAGCATGCCGTTCGTTATTTCATAATGGCGGGCTGTGCTCGGTAAAATGGACAGTTGGGTTAAAATGAGTTTAGCATTACTATAGAGTTAGAGTACACGGATTTGATAAACTGAAGGCTAGAATGCAGAGAAGGAAAACTGTAAAAAAAATTAAAATATTTTTCGTGGAGGCAAGTCCTTTATTTCTCATTTCCACTATAAGGCGTTTCAAGCCTTCTGTATACTACATATAGAAGTATTAGGAGACCCCAAATTTCGACACTCTACCTCTATGCCACCCTCTCCCCCCCCCCCAAAAAACTGTTGTTTCACGGGCCTGTGGTCTGCAGGCAGTGCTGTCCTCGAAATCACTTCGAACTCCCATGCTCGTGAACGCTTAAGAAACGCTTAAGAAAATTCTCATCAGTCCTGTATTCCAGAAAATCTGAATATACAGCAGGTCAGTCAAAGACCGAAAGAACAGACATGTAGAGTTTGGTGCTGTTTCTATCTCTCCAACAACATAGCCGGTCATGTAATATTAACTCACCACACGAATCATCATCAAGGACCGAGACAGCTGCAGCGTCGACACTGGGGCTTGATGGAACATCTTCAGGGGTCAATATGTGGTCAATCTCCATTGTTGGAGCCACTGACTTAGCTGCAAATACCCCATGAAATACAATGTTGTAACATTTATATGCATAGTCCTAGTTCAACAAAATAAGCCTCTAAGACATGACAGAAGTAGACAGTGAGGGAGGGAGGGAAATGGGTTTAACATCGCATTCAGCGATATCTCAGCTATATAGCGACGACTCAGTTCCAACTACCCTACATAGATACTGATCAGTTGAACATTTATAGCCCAAGTTCAACAGCCTCCAAGACATGACAGAAGTAGACAGTGAAGGGTAAATGTGTAAGATATATTTATCAGTAATAATTAACAATATTTATTTTAGAAAACTTAGCTAGCCAAGTAATATCAACTCACCACACGAATCCTCATCAAGGACGAAACGGGTGTCTGATGGAACATCTTCAGGGGTCAATTTAGGGTCATTCTCATTTTCTGGGGCCACTGACTCGGCATCCTTCCGATCTGACTTGGCTGCAAATACCCCATGAAGCACAATGTTGCACCATTTATAGCCCAAGTTCAACAAGAAAAAGCCTCTAAGACAGAACAGAAGTAAACATTGAATGGTAAATGACTAAAATACATTTAATTGATGTCCACATCAGTAATTTTTCAGCTATTAGTTGATCTTGGATTAACCATACCACTTTAGAAAACTTAGCCAGCCAAGTAATATGAACTCACCACACGAATCATCATCAAGGACCGAGACAGCTGCAGTGTCAACACTGGAGTCTGAAGGAACATCTTCAGGGTTCAATCTGTGGTCATTCTCATTTTCTGGGGCCACTGACTCGGCATCCTTCAGATCTGACGTGGCTGCAAATACACCATGAATCACATGTTGTAACATTTAATTTATTTAACTGATGTCCCCATCAGTAATATTTCAGCATATTAGCTGATCTTGGATTAACCATACCACTTTAGGAAACTTAGCCAGCCAAGTAATATCAACTCACCATACGAATCATCATCAAGGACTAAGACAGCTGCAGCATCGACACCAGTGTCTGATGGAACATCTTCAGAGGTCAATCCGTGGTCAATCTCCATTGTAGGAGCCACTGACTTAGCTGCAAGTACCCCATGAAACACAATGTTGTAACATTTATATTCATAGTCAGTGAGGGAGGGAGGGAATTGGGTTTAACGTCGTGTTCAGCGATATTTCAGCTATAGCGACGACTCAGTTCCTATTGCCCTGCATAGATACTGATCAGCCGAACATTTATAGCCCAAGTTCAACAGCCTCTAAGACATGACAGCAGTAGACAGTGAAGGGTAAATGACTAAAATATATTTAATTAATATCCCCATCAGTAATAATTAACAATACTACTTTAGAAAACTTAGCCAGCCAAGTAATATCAACTCACCACACGAATCCTCATGAAGGACGAAACGAGTGTCTGACGTAACATCTTCAGGAGTCAATTTAGGGTCATTCTCATTTTCTGGGGCCACTGACTCGGCATCTTTCCGATCTGACTTGGCTGAAATACACCATGAAGCACAATGCTGCACCATTTATAGCCCAAGTTCAACAAGAAAAAGCCTCTAAGACATGACAGAAGTAAATATTGAAGGGTAAATGACTAAAATACATTTAATTGATGTACCCATCAGTAATATTTCAGCTATTAGTTGATCTTGGATTAACCATATCACTTTAGAAAACTTAGCCAGCCAAGTAATATCAACTCACCACATGAATCATCATCAAGGACCGAGACAGCTGCAGTGTCAACACTGGAGTCTGATGGAACATCTTCAGGGGTCAATCTGTGGTCATTCTCATTTTCTGGCGTCACTGACTCGGCATCCTTCAGATCTGACTTGGCTGCAAAGACACCATGAATCACAATGTTGTAACATTTAATTAATTAATATTTCAACTATTAGTTGATCTTGAATTAATAACTATACCACTTTAGAAAACTTAGCCAGCCGAGTAACTCACCACACGAATCATCATCGAGGACCGAGACAGCTGCAGTGTCAACACTGGAGTCTGATGGAACATCTTCAGGGGTCAATCTGTGGTCATTCTCATTTTCTGGGGCCACTGACTCAGCATCCTTCAGATCTGACTTGGCTGCAAATACACCATGAAGCACAATGTTGTAACATTTACATTTATAGCCCAAGTTGAACAAAATAAGCCTCCAAAACATGACAGAAGTAGCCCGTGCCTGTGTGTAAAATTGTGAGGTACCTGTGGCATTGTGGGGCAGACAGGGAATGATGACCTATTATTGAACTGTGTGTAACATTGTGAGGTACATGTGTATTCAGGGGCGCAAGTAGAGTGTGTGCCCTATCACTTAGAGACTAACCCCTGCTAATGGATACAGTGACCAACTGACGTGAGCCTGTGAAACAGAGCATGCACTGTTGGCAATTTGGTTTATACCTTTAGTTGGCAGGAAACGGACAGGATCACCATCAGATATATCTGAAAGTATAACACATAATATAAACATCATTCATTGTCATGATTGTTAACAAGTGCACCTAAACATGTACATGAAGTTTAGTATGATGATTGTTATGTGCATTGTCATACCTCAACGAACACAAAGGAACTGGCCAAAAGTCACAATAAAGGTACGAAAATATTAAGCATTCTGTGAACTGCAACTCACATCTTAAAGTGACAACAGTTGACTTACCAACAACTTTGTCAGCCAGCACTGGGTTAGGTTCTTGATAATGGGTACTGCTTACACCGGTAACACAGATAACTCAGATATTGAGGAGACCAGATAGGACAGAAAGAGTCCGATATTGGGTGAAATGAATGAAACAAGAATTTTGAGAACCCCAATAGCTCGTGTCCTGTTAGGGTTAATCGGTGCCTCATACGAGTTATGATTTAATATTTCACAACATATGGGGTTATGGGGTAGGGGTGATGCTTAATTTAGATGATAAAAGATCGGACACAACACCATAACAATTAAATTGAATGAGTACATGTATTAATTGCAACATAGGAAAATAAGCCAAAATCCAGTTGTCATTAGGTTAGTTGTTATGAAGCCTGAATACTGTTATTATGAACATGAATGTGTACTTGCAACAAAAACAATTTCTCAAAGCATATGGTACAAAGGACAGCAAATGCCTCTGATGCCAATAGTTTACCAATCTTCCAGTTATCCCCTTTCACCCACCAAATGGCATAGAATATTGCTGCACTGATATACCCATCCTTTTATTTGAAAAGCAGGGTTATAAAGAAATGGAATGAAACAAAGAAATAAATATCAACAGAGCTGTTTTTGAACAGCAATTAATAGATGCCACCACATACCCGTACATTTACCCACAGAAAAGGATTTCTGCAAGCCAAACAAAGTATTTTAGGCATTTTCATCACCCATAGAAGATCATGCATTTTCTGGAGTTTTGTTACACCTTTGTTTTGTTTTGTTAGTATTCATCAATAACCGTTTTAGAACAAGTTTAAATAGTTAATTATCTTTGTAATAACTACAATACACAAAACTCAAAACTGTACCAAAACGTTATTGAACTACGCCTGCAGACAACAGGCCAATCTGTGTGACATCATGTTGAAGGTTAATTTATATTTATATAAAGTCAGAAAAGTCAGAAAATGTAGATATATTAAGAAATGTAAAAGTCTAATTTGCTCTCTAGAATTCACTTACTTTGAAAAGTCCACAAAATGTCAGTTCATTCAACCTGAATGACAAATAACACTTTGATTGAAAATAAAGAAAACATTGCTTCTTGAACATGACAATGCAGACATAACAGAATGTATACAACTGTTAAGCTTCTTATTTTAGATGCTTCACTAAAACATGAACAGATAATGGTAATATTAGTTTATTACACTTGAAAAATATCAGATGATTTCAAGAAATGACAGGATGAGAGTGCAACTAATAATCATGCTGGAAATATGAATTAAAAAAAAATCTAAATTATCTTTACCGTTTTGTTTTCTTCAGTGTTGTTTTCTGGAAATAAGATGCATACATGTCAGTTAGACATAGGTGCAACTTTGACTTAACACAATCATCCAAGAAGTAGACTGAAAACGTATTGATTCCTCTGTTGAAGTACTTTCCTGTTGTTTAGGCAATCTGAGTAAGCAAAGAGGTTAACATATTGACACACAACCATAAACTATATTTGTATTTCCCTGCCAAACTCTAAACCAAACAGTGTGGTTGACACCAGTACTTGGCAGTCGATTGGTACAAAGAATTGACCTGAGCAGCAATACTATGATACAGCTTGGTGGTAAGATGTTACACCAACAGTTTACGAAACCTGTTGTTTAAGTAGGCCAAAGTTCAACAAAGAGGGCCCCCAAACCAATAATTGTTTTCAGATCTTTTTTATCACATAGACATTTAGTCATAGCCATATATAATTAAGAAATAAAGACTGAGGAAGTGGTTTCAGATAAACACCCGTTGGCACGAGTCCACCAGTTGGGACCCAAGGCCACAGGCCAAGGTTCTAAATTGGTGGACTCGTGCCATTGGTGTTTATCTTGGAAATTTGAAACCAACTTTCGAGGAATTTATTTTGATTCAGACATGTACAATCATCAATGATAAATTTATTACGAATTCCCATGAAATGTAATCATCTAGGTCTTTCCAATTGATCGATACAATTTCTGAATGCAGCGTCACTTTCCACAGCCAGTCCCTGAACATTGTTGCAAATTGTTACAGACTGCATGATATGCATGCGCTCCCTATAGTTACAGCCACCAACAACATTGTTTTAGAATGCACAGGTGTTAGCCGGTGTTTAACGGGAATTCAACACAACTTCGGTACAATGCTGTAACATGGGACACAGAGTGGAGGTATGGTCAGATTCTGTTTTACACACCCTCAGTGTCATTTAATCAGAACAAACAACTGAGAAGCTTTATAATGATAATCATATCCTACATGGTCAACAATATATACAGCAAGATTACCTATCAATTATAATAACGACACGTGATTGAATTAGTGGATAGAAGTGGATTCATGAATAACGAAAGACTCATTCAAGCTAGAAATTACATATGAAGGACCACGAGTACCAAAATAATTTCGAAATGGTAGTGAGATTATCGAACGATACATCTTCAGTTGAAAAATAATTTTGGTACTTGTGGTCCTTCATATGTAAATTCGAACTTGAATGAGTCTTTCAGGACACGTGTTTCACAAAACAGCCTAAATCCACTAATTCAACCACGTGTCATTATAATAATATATAGCCAGTCCTAATGTATACTGCATATGCTGCCCACAGCATGTTGGCTTGCCGAAATTATGGAAATCCAGTATATTTACCATTATTTATTTTTTCGATTCTCAGTGCATCTTCTATAGGTGAAAATCACATTAAAGTGCACCTTCTCCTTTTAAGATTTTTATGTTATTTGTTTAAAATTTATGCTTTTGTATATTGCTCACCAATTTAAAGCAAAATTGTATGCCACTCTGTGAGGCCTGTTGGTAGAACCAGCTTGAGCAGAGTTTGGTGAGAAAGAACCAGTTACTGGTAACTGTACACGTACCTTCGACTCCCAGGGTCTGTCCTTAATTCCGTAATCATACAGAATCTCCTCATTAGGATAGATGTCTCGAACAGCAAACAATCCGAGATAAAGTTTCCCACCTACAGCTAGGACCTTCATTTTTGTGTTGAAGCTTTTCCTAGAATCATTGACCAGACGACCTAAGCGTGGGCCACTCAATGGCTCATCTGTAGAATCGATACTGTAAATGTCCATTTGCTCATTTTTGACAGAACTCCTTTTGGAAAAGTAGAATTAAAAATATATTTTTGATGAATACATATACCAGTAAAACTACCTTTTTTGTTATTAGATGCGTCTCTTACCATGGAAATTTGACTGTTTTTTTTTTCACAGCATCTTTTCATAGGCTGAACTGCATCATGATGTAAATATTCCAACTCTGAGTGGTAATGGGTTAATTTTACAGCATTTTTGGCCCAATAATTGATTATGCTCTTTAAAGCTTACCAATATGACTTTCCACCATGCACAAAAAAGAATCGAAAAACACTGCTTGGGCCATGTTCTTCCCTTTCTTCTCCTGCTTCGCCTGAGAGCAGTTCCCCAGCATATTGCACAACAAAACTTCCCACACTAATCTTCTCGAGAGCTATAACACCACGCCCTGTAATAGTATAACGATTAAAATAACAAATTATACATGTAAACCACACATGCAAGACTAGACTTCCGTAAACAAGTGCTTGAACTACATGTACAAACCTGTGAACAAACAGGTGAAAATAGATAGATACTGTACATGTACTTAAAATGGGCTGGTACAAGTGACATTTTTCTAACCTCACTATCGTTGACCCAAGAACAAAGTAGTCTTGAGGTCAATTGTCAAAAAATATATTTGAGGATGTATGCATTGACAAGAAAAGTTTAAACAGACAGAATTCTGAATTCGGACGGACTGTCGTAGCAGTGTTTGTTGCCTGATCTTGAAAACAACCACCGCTGATCAGTTCTCGCCCTGTCATATCTGTGAGAACACAATTCTCTGGTCAAATGATTATTCGGAATTATAATCCAAAAACATGCTTTTCGCAGAAATTGATGAATGAATGCTGTCTTTTGTATAGTATGCGAGACATCGATAACATATTGCCTGAAAACGAGTGCAGTTTGCCTAGTTTTTGAAAATGCGCAGATTTTTTGCATGCCGAAGAAAGCATAAATCAGCTGCTATATTTATAGTTTTTTTCTTAATGGAATAGGGTTTAAAGCATCAGTGGTTTTGTTGTTTGACCAATCACCATGGACATCTGTTTGACACGTCGTTATTCCCATTGAAGCCTTCAGTGGTTAACTTGGTGTCAAACAGACGTCCACAGTGAGTAATCATGCAAAAAGCACCTCTTATGTTGATCTTAAACCTGTAAATATAAATATACATGTAGCAGTGTGTGTTGCCTGATCTTGAAAACAACCACCGCTGATCAGTTCTCGCCCTGTCATATCTGTGAGAACACAATTCTCTGGTCAAATGATTATTCGGAATTATAATCCAAAAACATGCTTTTCGCAGAAATTGATGAATGAATGCTGTCTTTTGTATAGTATGCGAGACATCGATAACATATTGCCTGAAAACGAGTGCAGTTTGCCTAGTTTTTGAAAATGCGCAGATTTTTTGCATGCCGAAGAAAGCATAAATCAGCTGCTATATTTATAGTTTTTTTCTTAATGGAATAGGGTTTAAAGCATCAGTGGTTTTGTTGTTTGACCAATCACCATGGACATCTGTTTGACACGTCGTTATTCCCATTGAAGCCTTCAGTGGTTAACTTGGTGTCAAACAGACGTCCACAGTGAGTAAATCATGCAAAAAGCACCTCTTATGTTGATCTTAAACCTGTAAATATAAATATATTACAGCCAAGTGAAAATAACATGGAGTATAAAAACATCACCTTTGATTGGGAAATTACTCTCCTCGATCCCAACAGGATCGACAATATCAAAAAAAGGTTGGGCTCTTTCCTCTGGTGAAAGTGGAGCGGCTCTTCTTCTGCCCATGTTGAAACCAATGTATGCAGAACGCTGAAAAGATGATTTCAGGGAATGTACGAAAGAAAATGGTTTACTAAAAAGCGGGCCTATAATTTAGATGGAGTGCACCAAGTCATACCAAAATGGCAAGTAAATTTGACTTTTCGCCCGCACTGAACGGGGGGAGGAGGGGGGAGAGAGGAGTATTTTACGCTCAAAATCTTGAAAACCACCTAAAACAAGAGCCGTTTGGCTTCATAATACGCCCGCACTGCTGACCAAATTTAATATAAAGCATTCCCACATGAGAAGGAGATAAATCCAAATTTCATGTTTTTGAGCCACAGTGGCCTTGACCTTTTGACTTCAAAATCGATAGGGCTATTCCGTGTTCCAGCAGTAATTAACATATACCCTAAGTTTGGTACCAATGCATAATCTCAAACCGGAGATATTGCAATGACAAAGGGAGTCCGACAGGAGGACAAACAAACGGACATCAAAATCAATAGGCTTCTTGTTTGCCACGAGTTTGAGCGATAGCTTAAATGTCATCACAATATGAATTACTGAACTGGAGTTATTGCATGGACACAAAAATTTTCAAGGATTTCCCACTTTTTTGGTCACACTGACCTTGACCTTTTGACCACCAGATGAATATTGTTCTTCTTTGCCCCATGGGGAACATGTACCCACATTTTGGTACCAATCCATGACCTGGAACGCTAGATATTGCACAGACAACAGTTAACTGTTAGAGAAAAAGACGAACAGACAGACAGCAAAATCAATAGGCTTCTTGTTCATCATGAGTTTGAGGAATATCTTAAATTTCATCACAATCTGAATTACTGAACTAGAGTTATAGCATGGACACAACAATTTTCAAGGATTTTTCCATTTTTTGGTCAGTGACCTTGACCTTTTGACATCCAAATGAATAGGGTTCTTCTTTGCCCCATGGGTAACCTGTACCCAAAGTTTGATACCAATCTATAACCTAGAACCCAAGATATTGCACAGACAACAAAAGTTAACTGACACAAAGGAGGACGAACAGACAGACAGCAAAATCAATAGGCTTCTTGTTTGCCATGAGTTTGAAGAATACCTTCAATTTCATGACCTTTGACCTTTTGACCTCAAAATGAATAGGGTTCTTCTTTGCCCACTCGAGAAATCTGATAAATTACAGGTATTCATAGCAATTCTGAAACAGATATTGCCTGGGCTTACAAAATATATAGGTATGAATAACTTTCGTATCATACAAGAAGTGTGGTGAATCTGTAATTTTGAACAAGTAGGACATCACATGATTCGAAAATGGCGAGTTACGTTGGGGTCACGTCGGTAGACTTTTGCTGATTGGCTGACGAAATCACGTGGCATTAATTTCTGGAATTTCCCTCCTGCAGTTGCCGAAAGTAGGCTGGAAATGGATACTCACGATCCCAGGGTCAGTCTTACCGCGTATAGATGACCGAGATGGTTACAGGTTGATCTTTTTGGGACATGGCAACATTTGACCTTCAGTAGTGTGATTGTAATACCAATGGGCTTCATTAGACTTACAAGAATAAACCATCTGTGAAATCTGATAAAGGCAACTTGAATTATTGTACATAAAATGTTTATTTCCATTTAATCCATGGTGACCTTGAATTTGACCATTGAATTGCTAGGTTCCATTATTGTTTGCATCTTATTTTACTCATGTCTTTTCATACCCATGTGAACGCTTAGCAAATTTATACATTTACACGCATACGTAAATATGCACACGTGCAAATAAACACACTTGAGTAAATTGTGTGTTTGGGGCTTTAGATGAAAATAAAAGACGCGTGTTTATAACAGTTACGTGATGACACGGGACAATGTATGCATGCAGTTGCAAGATATTATACTCGGGGGCCCTATCCCACAAAAGTACGGAAGCGTATTAGTGCCAGTGTGAAAAAAAAAAATCCGAGATTTATCTCCTAATTAGGACTTATTATCTCCTAATTAGGAGAAAATTATCTCCTAATTAGGAGAAAATTATCTCCTAATTAGGAGAAAATTATCTCCTAATTAGGACTTATTATCTCCTAATTAGGAGATAATTATCTCCTAATTAGGAGATAATTATCTCCTAATTAGGACTTATTATCTCCTAATTAGGAGATAATTTTCTCCTAATTAGGAGATATTATGTCCTAATTAGGAGATAAATCTCGGATGATTTTTTTTCACACTGGCACTAATACGCTTCCGTAAGCGTATTAGTGCCAGTGTGAAAATTTTTTTTTCCGAGATTTATCTCCTAATTAGGACTTATTATCTCCTAATTAGGAGATAATTATGAGATAATTATCTCCTAATTAGGTGATAATTATCTCCTAATTAGGACTTATTATCTCCTAATTAGGAGATAATAAGTCCTAATTAGGAGATAATTTTCTCCTAATTAGGAGATATTATGTCCTAATTAGGAGATAAATCTGGGATTTTTTTATTTCTCACTGGCACTAATACGCTTCCGTACAAAAGTGCAGTATCACTCTGATATTTAAATACACTAACGAAAAAAAAAACGCCCATCAGGTCATGACCTAATTTTCGCATTTCTATCTTATTCCATCAGGCCATATACACAGAGAATTATTTCGCGAACGGAATTGTCGTCCAAATATATACATTATTAGCGGTGTAAAGACCCGTTACGCGGAAATAGAGGTCACATTCGCTGTAAGGCATACAGATGATATATCGTATATTCACGAATAGCATAATTTGCCAACCAAAATACCCTGCAGTGCGAATGGAAATGCGTCTGTACATCCTACAAACTACTCTCAAATCGATTCCCATTAAAACTTTAGCCTGCAATGCCAGTTTAATAATACAGCTTATTATGCAGTTTATGGTAATTTATGATATATGTATGGATTTAATATCATATTAACCCCAAGCTGCACAAATAGTTCGTAGGTGTTTACGGTAATTCACTCCTTGGTCAACCATTGTTTAGATTTAAGGTGGATTCTTAGGTATTTTAGTGTAAAGTGGAGCGATATTCAAGAAGTGGGAGAAATTGACGACTCCTGGTGACCAAAAAGCAACCATATGACTCTACAGAAAAGCTTCCCTAGGCACCTCACATTCATTATCGAGAATACTGTGTAATATCGAACGTAGCCTCAGTATCTCAGCTGTTTCATGTGGAGACAATGAAGTATCCACACGGCCCCTAGCACCGGCTTAAGCGGAGTTAGATACGCTAGCTCGGGAGCTGTGATGACAGATCAGCTCAAACAAATAACTCATCTGATGTTGTTAATTGATAAGCATCGAGGAAGTCAGATTGAGTAAACGCCTCAACATAGGGTAACCTTAGTAAATGCAAGAATACCCAGAAAAACTAACCGGTCATGCCTGACGTCTACGGCTTAAATTTCCCACCAAAACAATAAACCAACATATATTTGTCGAATGACCTGTACAGAGGGCGGGCCTCGGGAACTAGCAGTCCACCAGCAGAATCCTACTATATACAGGTAATAAATTGGAGCGAAATTGTCGACGTATGGTGACTAAAAACCCACCATATGACTCTACAGGAGAGCTTCCATCGGCACCTCCCATTCATAACCGAGAATACAGTGGATTCTCCATGGATAACAAATACATATACACGTATTTAAGGTGGATTTATCCAATGACTCTCCAAATTTCGTTAGTTCGTTTCACCACAGCTGACCTCCTCTTCCTGTAAATAGGTCAAATATGCTAACGGCAAGGGTGTGCTATGGGTAGCGCAGTTTCAGTCTTGCATACTAGGCATGAGACCGCGGCGTTGTCATAACAGGCTTGACCATTCTCAGGGATTGGCCAGCTTGACCTAAACAATTTGGTCATTGGCTCTCACATTTGCTCTAGTTTTCTTGACCATTGCATGTTACATGGTCGTTAGTCTGTATGCAATTTGCTAGCATACAGCAAGCGTTTGTTTTAGGCCGCAGTGCAATTTTATTATTATCAGCACCTTGTTTTTTTAATATTACCTCGGTGTACAGAGAGTATGGCATCTGAAGAAATTCTCAGTGACTTTGATCATTTCTGTAAAGAATTCAAACTGACACAACAAACTGTAAATGAACTTGAGAGACTAGGATTTACCTCGGTAACGGCAACCAATTTATCAGATGAAGCCCTGATTATAAAACATTTCAATATCTTCCGCTAGCGCATATGCTTTTCTTGAACTCGGGGGTAAAAACGCTCCAATCCAGGGGAACGGGAAGTGACACAACGATACCCGCCCATCAGACAACAGCCGTACAGGCATGAACGTCTGCACGCACATCGCAAGCCTCCTAGGTCGGCTTCAGGTGACAAGAAGTACTTCAGGATCGGCTGGCAGACGGTGGATATCCTAAAGTAAGAGATGTGATGAATTTATGGAACCAGACGGAACCCCAGCAGGCACATTTTTACCACAGCGTGAGGAAATATCGCGTAAGAACTTTTTTGATCAGTTTTTTTTATGATCCGCCTACATGGGGTGCCAATAACAGTGGACCAGCCAAACAGACCGTGAAAGATATTCGGGACTACATTTCATTTGTGGCGAAACTTTCGGAGACGGAAAAAACGGACAATTGTTCCACCAAAGTGGGAAATGTTGACATTTAATTAAAGGAGGGTAAAAGTCCGCTGGTGGAAGTCACCGTAGCACAATATAATGTAAAATACGGTAAGGTCAATATAAGGTTAATGTGCTATGGTGATGAAAATACCGTAGCACAATATTTTGAGCGAACTGATTATTTCTAATCAAGCAAATATACCAGGCATTTTACAGAAAGAGTCCTACTTGATCAAATTCCCATGTTAGCCCAGCAATTACAATTGCACTCGGTGTTACGTTATGAATCCAGGCGGAGTTACAGTTTAACTGGGAAGCTGATAATTGTTGATACAGCTATTACGCCGAAGCCAATCAACAGGTGTCATAATTTGTCAAAAGTAGAATTCTCGTTCAGGGTGTACCATCAGGAATTGTCGGTACTCGCATGTCTGCATTTCGTGTTTCGCTACGACACATTCAAATTTTTCCACCGGACAAAGGCATCCGGAGAAAGAGTGATGCCACGGTGCTAAAAAAACAAAACAATTTTCATCGATCTTAGTCGCCATAGAACCCAATCACCGAGACATTTCAATTGTCTAAAGAAATTTCTAGATGGAAATCCATGTTATAGGATGACCCTGACAGGGAATTTATTTTGTTTGACCCAGAAAATGGTTTTCTCCCATTCACATTGACACTGAAACATCATCTGTGCCGGCCGAGAGGGACAACAATAGCTCCGCTACCGGCCCTAAATTTCTGTAGAAAAGTAAATTCCCGCTGAAATACCTGCCAAAAAGCATGTTGTGGTGAAAGAAAAACCACATATAGTGAGTCCACTTAGTGCGATCACGACACCGGACCGTAATATGAGGTTAATACACGATTTCAGCCAACCAGAAGTCAAGGGAGTTAACTCATATGCCACAAAAGAACACTTTTCTTACCAAGAGGTTAAGGATGCACTAGATATGATTCAACCATGCTGGTATCTAGAAAAACCTATCGGTCGGTTGGCATAAATGAACGTAGTCAACGCCTAACGGGGCTTAAATGGACATTTGAAGGTGTTTCTGAGTCTACGTACTTAGTTGATTTGCGTGTGCATTTCTGTTCAAGGAAAAGTCCATCGATCTTTCATAAGACCACCCAGGCTGTTAGCCGTTTAATGGCTAAAAGGGATATTCCATCACAGTTTATCGGGACTATTTCTTGATTGCCGCAGTCCCAACTGCTAGTTTTAAGATACTTGGGCTTCCAGATCGCGTGAAATAAAGTAATCGATCCTTGCCAACGGTTGACTTTCTCAGGCATAACGAGTAATACTGTGCTGGGTTCAGTTAGCCTGGATGACAACAAGATGAGAACATTAAATGACTTGCTAAATCAATTTTGGACCGTACACGAGCATCGCGTAATCAACAAAAACAAATTGGCAGGCAAATTCAGTTGGGTCGCTTTCGTCATTCCGTGGGGTAGAGTAGGCCTACATGTACGGAGTATTTTTAACATGATTACATCTCTTAACAAACATTGAGATAAATACTCACTGGACACTATCCGAGCAGATCTCCAATGGTGGCAGAAATTTTTGTTTATAGGAAATAACACCAAACTTATTTTGCCATTCCCGCCTTTTTATCTTCACACACATGGGCAGCACCGAACAGGCCGGTGGAACATTCTGCCAAGGTGACTGGATGTATTGCGTATGGCAGTGTGACAGGCAAGAGCTAGCTATGGCTCATATCAACATTAAGGAACTTGTTATTGTACGTGACGCGGATGTAAGGCGGTGTGATTCGTAGCACGACCGCCGAATTGTGATATACACAGACAATACTACTACTACTCTATATTAGACGTCAGCTCAGTTTAATCAAAGCGAAAGATATGCAGTTGTGGGCGGGTATCTTGTATTGTTTCTTCGGTCTCCTTGAAGTTAGCAAAGTGGTCTATAATCCACATTCACCATGGGGCAAACCAGCCACGATACGGCGTGAAGATGCGCTACTTACACAGAGTGGTTATATCCTGCGTGTGCGTGCATCAAAAACTATTCAGTTTAAGGAGTGTGTACGGGAAGTGCCGCTACCCACTTTTCATACTTCACTTCTGTGCCCATCCTCCGCAATGTCAAATTTTCTGCAGCATGCTGGTGTGGTTCCGGAAAAAAAGCACCACTTTTTACTTGCCAGTCACCTACGGGTCTCCGAGTTCTGCGAGAGAGCGTTTTTCGACGTCGGTTCAGTGGACTTCTCCAGTCGTCACAGAACAGCAGTAAGGCGGAATTTAATCCTAATTCCCTGCGACGCGGCGGAGCTACGTGGCTACTCTCGAGAGGTGCCCCTCTACATATCATCAGAATATTAGGAAACTGGAAAAGTGACTCTATTTTTAAATATTTGCATCCCGATATCCAATTTAAGCAAAATGTCGTGAATAGCTTTTGACTCCATTTTCAAATATTTACACCCTGATATCCAGTTTAAGCAAAATGCCGTGAATAGCGTTTGACTCCATTTTCAAATATTTACATCCTGATATCCAGTTTAAGCAAAATGCCGTGAATAGCTTTTGACTCCATTATCAAATATTTACACCCTGATATCCAGTTTAAGCAAAATGCCGTTAATATCTTTTACCATAACATCTGAATCACGACTAATTCTTACTATCATCTGGATTGGGAATTCAATTACCAGCGAACTGTGATTAACTGTGATTTAGTGGGGTTCACATCAGCGTCTCCGAGTTCTGTCAGATAGCGATTTTCGACGTTGTTTTAGTGGCTTTCTCCAGTCTTCACAAAACACCAGCAAAGCTGAATTAAATAAGCATTCTCTGCGACGCGGCGACAA
>JAVTVY010036543.1:0-16743 GCA_036873755.1 Hanleya hanleyi
TTAACAAATATTTTGTCTTACGCCCAAACATTAGGCAAAAGAACGATCTTCAGATGACCCTTCCTGCCCGTCATATCAACTTCTTCCGTGCAGCTACGCACAGCACGTTATACTGGATCACATGAGCTGTCAGACTATGCCGTTCAATGTTCCCATCATACTTGTAGATTGTTTCTCATGTGAAGCAGATGCCCTGTGCCCGATTCTCTGTCTCTCCCGCTCACTATGAGCTTAATTGATAAACTGCTATGCTGTAAAGTTTGACATTGACAAACATATGTATGTAAATTGAGGTAAAGACATTTCCTCGCAACTGACCAGAGAGATTGATGAAGATATAGCGTGGTATACCATTTGCGGGATTATACGAAGAGGATCAAGAAACTCAAAAACGTCAAATTCCCGTTCATGGGAAATAGGGAAATTTTCACTGATTTGAACAGAAATATAATCACCCTTTTCTTAGAAATATATTGCTCTATGGCGGTTGCCAGTCAATATCGTGGGTCCTCGAACTACACGTCATGACTTATTGAATCAGTGTAATTTTCATGTAATTTATGACATGGAGTTTCAGTCGTAACACGTGCGAAATATCAACTACTACCTTGCCCACGTCAAAATGACATTCATTGCCTGACGGGTTGTTTGCAATAGATGTACTCATCCTAACAATGTTTTCTATGATAGTACAATATGTAATTCATTGGTCAGATGATGTATTAATATGTATTAATGTAATTTTGAGGCGAGATAAATGCCGTCGACATTCAGTAGACCGCCGTCATCCATAAATAATTTGCACATACATAACCTACAGTCATTATAAGCATATCATAACCAATACCAAATTTCAAGCAAGCATACAATAAAATATAGATAAACACAAGCCTGACTTTCGTAGACGAGATGCTTTCTATTCATCCGAATGGATTTCCATTACGTTTTCCACAGAATACCGCATGTCAACCACGAAAGAATGTCGACCACGCGTAGTGCGCTTATTCACTTAAAAACCATGGAACTTTGTATGGGATTATATATTGCTGTTATATTATATATTGCTGTTTCCTTGGCGACCACACACAGTTACATGACTTCCCAACACCAGAAAGAATAAAAGTGCCACTCTGCATCTCATTGTATGTGGGAGTGATTAAATTTTTAACATAGCGGGTCTAACCGCTCACCTAAATGAACCGTTATTGTTGATCATTTGCTTGTTTCTAAATTTCGATGTTTTCCGCCAGCACTTAGACTTCTGATATGTTAAACCTGGAAAAGGTCTGGATACAAAGCTATCGAGATGCCTTATGCTGAAAATAGTGACTGGTTCCGCCCTATTTTTTAGTATCGTGGCTACCACCGGTATCTTCGCCATATTCTGACTGCTGAAAGCGACTTTATCAACCTTAATTCTCTCTCTCTCTCTCTCTTGCGGACTTCCAGAATGAAATCACTGGAAAATGTACTAATGATGATTATATTTATTTAGTAAGAATTTTAATATTAGAATTAATGAAGAGGATGTGTCCCTCAATAGATGATTTTGTGCTTGATTCATACGATCTGATTCAAGAAACATTATTTGAGTGATTATTTGAGTGATATGATCAAAATGTTGGATTTAGGTGTCCTTTAAGGAGAACAAACCAAGATAAAGGACGAGTATAAAACTATGGCAGAACATTTTTGATATCATGTAATCTGAATAGTCTAAATGGGCAATCGGCAATGACAAACAAGTCGGAAAATTTACTTTTAACAATATTTATAGATTATGTTATTGGAAATATATCATCAATATATTTAGCTTTCAACTTGACCCCTTTACTCTGATCTACACAACCCCATTTGAAAATAATACAAACCTACAATTAATCCTCCCAAGATGACCAGGCACTCAAATTTCGAGAGAATATTTTATCAATTGGAAAATGAACATAAAGAAGATTGCGTCAATCATATTAACACCAGTGAATTAAAAGTTCTACCAACCTCTTTTTGTTATCTACGTACCAATGAAATAGCAGACCCTATAGCGTCAAAGTTCCTGTCGAGCGCAAGTTGCAGTTTTAAATAATTTGCAGAAATTATACAAATCATCCATTAACCCTACCAGGCCTGGGGAGAGGGGACAAAATGCCTCCCCCCCCCCCTACCAAACTTTCTGCGCTATCTCGGGAACGACAAAAAAATTGAGAGCGGACACTCCGCGACTTTATAGTTTATCACATTGGGGTCATTTTTGAGCCTATTTGCATAACCCCCCCGAGCAAAGAATCATGGGTAAATTCAAGATGGCGGCCAGAAAAGTTATGTTTTCGCCATTTTTCTTCAAGATTTCTGCTTTTCCGCGATGAACAGTGGGCAAAAACTATTTTATTTCACATCACATTAATATTTACTAATTTATCATGCAGGTTTTGCAGAGAAATTGCATAAATAAAAAAATCGAAAAATCTGGCCGGAAATCGACCAAAAAATGTCGTTTTTGAAAATAACGTCACTGTGACGTCATCAAGGCGGCCATCTTGGATTTCTTTACATTTTCTGGTAGCGTTTGACCCAAGGGTATAGTGTGGTACGTTTCAATCTCCTAACTCAAGGAGTAAGGAAAATGATGAGGGGGGGGCATTTCGGCCCCTCCAGGCCTGTCCAAGTCCCAAAAAGCCCAGGCCAGATAGAGTTAAACTTTGTTTTAATAATATTTGCAAGAATGCAAGGAAAAATTATCATCTGGCAAAATATGACAAACAAGATAGAAATCAGAAGAAAATAAGCGGGATATGATAGATTATCGTAAAGAATACAAACGTGCACTGAACAAATGTATAAAACTTCCCAACGATATGCCAAAAGATGATGAAAAACATGCTTTCCAAAACACCAAAAGCTTACTGTAACCTTCTTAACACTATAGCAAAGCATAAAAACACCATAATAATAATAATCAGATAGACTTAGAAACACTAGACCAATATTTCCAAAAGATTAATGCAAATGAAGATCCACACGCCTCGGTGATGATTCTGCGATCGACACAAATAATGCCCCTCTAAATATTCGTATTAACAATTCAAAATTTTAAACGCAACATAACAACAGGCATAGATGGTATCTCAAATGAAAACATAAAATCGGTAGTTTTCTCACAATCTATAATGAGTTATTTAATTCCGCACTATACAATGGTCTTTTTTTGTCCGAATAATGGACTACTGATATAATCAAGCCGATTTACAAAGCCCAGGAGATGAGAAATTCTCGAAAAATTGCCACCCAATACCTATACTGAATTGCGTTGGCAAACTCATCATGTTAATATTCAGTAGTCTCAATGAATATCGGAAGACAAACAATTTATTGAATGGAAATAAAATCGGGCACATGGTCAATAATGGTACGTTCTTACCGTGTAGAACCTAAATATAATTCAATATAAGTGTATAGGAAATCACTCGAAATATAATCTCATTGCTAGAGAAACGTATAAAGGCGAAAAATGTATGGCAAGATAATATACCTGATAAAAAGCCGAAAGTGATGAACATCAGCCAAAGACTGACCACTTGAGAACTGACAGCGAGACTGATCGTCACAATAATCCCTCCAACAATCATACAGTGCCGACTACTGAACCGGTTACACAGGTAACTTCCCACGGGCCCTGCACATTTCAGAATGTAACAGTTTAATTAGACAACAAGCAACATAGCGAACTACTGAATCAGCTCTATCATATAGCTAGGAGCCACTTGGCATGTATCATGCTCATGTAGAAGCAATTAACAACATAAAACAATGAATAGCATGGTTTTAGCAATGTACCAATTCGGTCGACTTATTTTAGTGTATTTATTAATGGACAATCCTTGGTGCATTGCAACAGCATGACATATCCGATATTTCGTGGTCTTACACACAGCAGTTGGGGTCAGTAGTAGGAAAACGTTTTACAACGATAGTATCTTTGACACGTCAACAGGTCAGAGACCACACGGGTAAAAATGTTCAATGATGCTGGCGATATATCATGATATCTCTGTCGTTCTATCCGTTCTCTAGATAACGACTTCATATGGTTTAAGAATATTGATTAGCGATACGGATCTGATATTTCTGGACATCATGATGTCTTGCCGGCATCACTGGAAATTGTCGCCCGATTCTCTCTTGCAGAAAACTAGCCTATGTTTATGGAAACTTTGATTTTTCTTTTTTTTCAAATTGGTGCTGATGCTGTTATAAGAATTAGGTCTTTGCATTATGGACGCGAAAATTCTTTAATGGACGACGGCCGAATATTGAATAACGGGCTAGACGCTTGTATGTATAATTGACGAGTAGAACATAGTCGTTCCTATGACCACTTTATTGAGCGACCACCTGCCTTTAATGATTACAGTATAAAACTTCCCCAGTGAATTAAACGATACAATTTGGTGACTGAGGTATATCGTATGTATATCTAGATCCCTCGGAGCAGGGATTCAGGGGAGCGGAACACTAGCATTTGCATAAGAGGGGACAATTATGACCATCAGGAACGGTCGTCACATGAGGGGTTGAAGGTGACTCATCTTCGAACATTGATCTACCTACATAGGACCACCTTCATGCCGATTTTGATACTTCTGTCACAAAACTGAATATTTGTGGCAATTTTCTACCCAAATCTAGACAGTCACATCGAAAATTTCAAAATTAAGAAAGGACGTCATCTCGTGATGCTCTTTTGTTTCTACAAAACTGAAATTCCAAATAATTCAAAGGCATTCCTTCGAACAGTCTTGAATTGAAACTCGAACGATATTCTGTAAACCTTCCTTACGAATGTCGGACTCCGTGTAGTATATATCAGGTAAACATGTCAAGAAAAAGTATGATCAGCAAATATTACGTACCAAGTAGACAATGTAATCCAGAATAAAGGGAGCCAACCCAGGCGACTTCAGTGGCGCTATTGTCAAAGGACTCCAGCATGTACATGTAAAACAGTCCTACAGACGCGATGGATCCGCCCAGAAGAACCTACAGGAGATACGGTAAGCCGTTCACAACATTTAATTATTCATTCCACATAAGCAGAAATGTTTGCATATATGTACAAAAGTTTTATACGTCAGTGTAAAAAACAGTTTGTAGACATATATAAACAACTTTTTCACATAAGTGCATTGTTTTGTACATGTGTTGAGCAATTTTGAATATATGTGGAAATGTTTTGCGCGTGTGTAAATTAAATTATATTTTATTACATATGCGCAAAAAGTTTACATGTATGTACAAAACGTTTCAACATATGTCCAATAAACCGTTTTTTCACATATGTGGACAAATTGCAATGTCAGGAGAGGTAATGAAAGGAGAATGGGCTGTTCCCTGCGCTATAATCTCTCGTGAATGTTTGATATCTAAAACCGGTTTCGAATTAGCGCTGCCTCTTCAGTGTTTTGCTTCCGCCTCTCCGACGATCGGCGTACTTTGAAACTACAGCGCGGACATGAAATCTTTATATTCATAATAAATGAGTTTAGCAAATTCATAATAGCTAAACTGTGTTATTTCGGGCATGATAATCTGTGATATGGTGTAGTCTAGGGGAGGTAACTCTGCTTCATGGGTGACTGCTGTGTTTAGATGTAGTTGTCTTCTCTTTGACCGTGTTTCAGACAGTATCGAGATATCGGTCATTGAATGTAATTGAGTGCGCACATGCGCGGTGGAGCTGTCCTAGATTCCTAGAATTGGCAAGCCACATGTGCCAACATCTCATCGTCATTTAAAAGGATTTTTCGGGTTTTTAATTTCAAAATTTCGCTGGAATGCCGCGTGCAACCCCTGCACGGAAGCGTAGGGCTCCTGTGGAGCCGGCTGTTTCCAGGGAAAGAATTTCCATCAGGCCAAAAAGAAATCGTAAACCAAGTTCCAGGCTGCGTGAGGACACTGAGGTCGATGTCCGTGCTGACCCCACGGCGGATGAGATGACTGGCCAGGCTGCCACTGCCAACCTGCAACAACAACAACCACAGGAACAGCTGATGTCACAGCTGTTACGACAGCATGATATGGGTACGGGTAAGATTGCTGGTGCTGTAAGTCCTAGCACATCTGATAATTCTGCATTTGTTCAGGCCTTAGAGGCATATAATAACATTAGTGTCATGGTAGAGCTAGCTAGGCCACATATACAGAAGCTAAACACATTTGTTGGTGATAGTAACTCTGGGGGCGGAGGCCAAGTACCGGTACCAGTAATTAGTCACCCTGTTATGAATGAACATCATGATCATGTCCCTGGGTCGGGGGATATTTTGACGGAAGTGAGTCCGTTAAACGTGGGCACTTCTGCCATATCAAATGTAGTGTTCAATGCAGGTACTCCAGGGAATGGGGGACTAGTAGAACCTGGTAACCCTGGCCAGGCCATAGCAAATAGTTCTGATGAAGCCACCCTGTCAATGTATGAGCCAACTCCGCTCCGTAGCATATCAGATTCTCTCAGTGCTCATGTGCCAGACAATATCAAAGAAAAGATCTGGAAAGGGGGATTCATTGATTTCCCTATATTACTCAAATCCAGTAAGGACATGTTAGAACCCTCATATTCTCTCAACTTTGGCATCACTGATGGCAAAGCAGTTATGCATCCAAAGTTGGTGAATCGACCAATAAAGGATATTGAAACTTGGGTTACTGCCTATATTATTTTCATGGATATTTACCTGGAGCGGCATCCGACACGGGCCAGGGAAATGTTGAAATATTTGAACACCGTTAGAACTATTGCATCTCGCCATAGTAATTTAGCATGGCCACGATACGATGAGCAGTTCAGGTGGAGAATGGCGAAGGATCCTCTCCGTTCGTGGGGAGTCATAGACGGGGAATTATGGATGATAGCCATGTTGCCACAAAGTAAACCAGCCATCCCTTCAAAAGGGGGTAGCACAAACCCTAACTCCAAACTCTGCTGGGGTTATAACCAAGGCAAGTGCGAGTTTGTCAACTGTCGATTCACGCATGCCTGTAAATATTGTGGAGTGGCCGGTCACCCTGAAATCCGATGCGTCAAGGCCAAAGGGAACTCAAAGAATCGTTCCCAAGACAGGCAGCCCTTTCGGGCTGGCCTTCACCCCAATAAAGGTGGAACAGCTGGAAATTCAGCTTAGAGATTACCCAAACAAAGAAGATGCACAGTACCTGTTAAGCGGTTTCAAATATGGTTTTCCACTTCATTATCATGGTCCTCGGAATCGTACAGAAGCACACAACCTAAAATCAGTTATAGAAAATCCCCAGGTGGCAAAACAAAAAATCTTGAAAGAATTAGAGCAGAACCGAGTGGCTGGCCCTTTTGATGAACCCCCATTTAAGTACTTAAGGGTTTCACCAATTGGACTCGTACCTAAGAGAGAGCCAGGTGAATATAGGCTGATACATCATTTATCCTATCCAGAGGGCGAATCCGTTAATGATTATGTAGATCAGGATAAGTGCTCCGTACATTACTCCAGTATTGATGATGCAGTAGATCTGATACAGAAAGTGGCAGGTGATACCTATTTAGCCAAGGCAGACATAAAATCCGCCTTTCGTCTGTTGCCAGTGCACCCTAATGATTTCGAGCAGTTGGGGTTCAAATTCCAAGGCCAGTACTGGGTAGCGAAATCCCTTCCTATGGGTTGTTCGATTTCATGTTCAACATTTGAAAAATTCAGCACATTTGTTGCACACTGTGTCAAGCGATTTTCAGGGAAAGATGGAATTTTAAAATTTCTTGATGATTTTCTTTTCATCGGAGAGTCAAAAGAGGTCTGCCAATACATTATGGACTGTTTTATGTATGTCTGTGACCTGTTAGGGATACCAGTGGCTGAGGAAAAGTCAGAGGGTCCTTCTAAAGTTTTGGTGTTCCTAGGGTTAGAGTTAAACACAATATTAGGTCAAATACACTTGCCTCGGGACAAGGTAGATCGAATGCAGATGGAAATTAACTCATACCTGAGTCGCAATAAACTTCGTCTCAGAGAGATACAGTCACTGATTGGCAAACTTAATTTTGCCTGCCGAGCTGTGAAACCAGGGCGAACATTTTGTAGAAGGTTGATTGATGCAACCTCGCATGTCAAAAGGCCCCATCATTTTATACGCTTGTCGGCTGAAGTTAAGGCAGATCTTCAAATGTGGCAAACATTTTTGCTTCATTTCAATGGCACCCTGTATTTTGTTGATCGTTTTTGGTTGTCAAATGACAGTTTGCAGTTATACACTGATGCATCAGGGTCACATGGGTTTGGTGCATATTTCAATGGTCATTGGATGTGTGGATCATGGCCAGAGGATTGGTCTCACAGTGACATATGCCGGGACATCACTTTCCTTGAGATATTTCCTATAGCATTAGCCATCATGGTTTGGGGGGAAGACTTAACCAACAAGAAGGTTATATTTCGCTGTGATAACCAGGCAGTGGTTACAATTCTAAACAAAGCAACGTCAAAAATCTTCTAGGGTCATGAAGTTAGTGCGGTTTATAATACTGCATACTATGACATACAACATAGTAGTTAAGGCGGTTCATGTTCCTGGTATCCAGAACAATATAGGTGATTCGCTTTCTCGTTCACAGTTGGCACGGTTCCGGAGATGCGCGCCCCAGGCAGACAAGGTAGCGACCCCTGTACCAGAGACAATTTGGCATCTTTGTGGGTAGAGGCGGGCCGGTTACTTAATAGAGCATTTGCTTCACGGACATGGAGGGCCTACCACACAGGCATTCAATCTTTTGAAACCTTCAGGGGCGGGGTGGGTTTGCCACCAGTGTGGCCAGTACCTGTTAACCAAATTATTGCATATATTGCTCATTTGTCCAGGAACAGTTTAGCCCCTTCCTCTGCTGCAACATATTTAGCTGGCATAGGAAATAAACATAGGCTAATGGGCTGGGTGGACCCAACTCAGCATTTTATTGTGAAGAAGCTGTTAGAAGGGTTTAAGCGACAGTCTGGGCGTAGGGACTCGCGTTCCCCCATTACTCTTGATTTGTTACGACAAATATTGAACGCATTGCCACACATTTGTGCATCAGTGTATGAAACAGTATTGTTCAGATGTGCATTTTTATTGGCATTTTTTGGTTTTTTACGCATCAGTGAATTGGTTGCTGATAGTGCATCTGATCATACTGGTAGGGCATTGCTGAAAGAAGATGTCAAAATCCAATCTACGAAAGTAGGTTTGCGCCTATTTCTAAGATTACGATTTTCGAAAACGGATCAGTATGGCAAGCAGGCCCATTTATATCTCCATCCTTTGAAGCAAACCAATCTATGCCCAGTCAGAGCAGTGAAGGACTACCTGGCCATCCGTAGTTCCCAACATAGGCAGTTACTTTGTCATTTCAATTCTATGCCAGTCACACGCTTTCAATTCCACTCAGTTTTGAAGAAGTCGCTTGAATTTGTGGGTATTCCCATTAAGAACTATACGCCACATTCCTTCAGAATTGGTGCTGGAACAATGGCTGCCCTTTGTGGCCTGTCTGAAGAGCACATCAAAAAACTAGGCCGTTGGAAATCTTCAGCGGTGCATTCATACATTCGCCCGACATAGCTAGTACTGGGAATATATCTATTATTAGGGTCATGCCAGTATATCTTTTACATTATGGGGAAATTTAAATGCTTTTAGTGTACTTTCAGGTTTACACTATGATGTCTGGATCATTGGGTCATCATTTATTTACTGGGCATATCGCCGTGCACTTGGGAGACCTGGGGGTCGGAATTTGGGTTTGAGGAGATGTTCCATCCGATGGGCAGGAGTGAGAGGGATGAAGTGGCACCAGCTCATCCCTACATTTATGCAGGAACTGGAGACATCCCCCCGTCCTGATATCATTATAGTGCATTTGGGAAGCAACGATATAGTTTCCCAGAAATCAATAGCATTGATTAATGCAATTCGAATGGATCTAGGTGAAATCAGAAAAATATTGCCCTGCTGCCATGTAATATGGTCTTCCTTGCTTCCGAGGTTGGTATGGTATGGGGCGAACGACCTGCTAGCTATCAATCAGGTTCGAAAAAAGGTCAACCGGAAGGCCAGTGCCTGGTGCAGGTGCAATGGTGGCTCAGCTATTTCTCATGAGCTAATTACTCACACAGTAACGGGTTTATTTCGAGCAGATGGGGTTCATATGTCAGATATAGGGTGTGACCTACTCAACCTTAATTTCCAGACCGCCTTAGAGAGAGTAATATATGAGGAGTGGTAATGTATGCAGCATTTGGGTTGGAGGGCATGGTGGGGATGTGTGCATATGGATGCACACATGTGGCCGTCTGTGAGCATGGTACATGTACTATCTCTACTTGTGTTTCCACAGGAGAGTTATGGTAAGTTCTGGTAAGTTATCTCACATTATACAAAAACGGTATAGTTGGGTGGGACACATGCTTCATGTTGTCGAGAGTTGTACATTGGGTATGATTGGGCGAGATAACATGTTGCATGTTATCCCACATTATGCCAAAAGGAGGATAATGGGGTGAGATAATTTAATGGATAATGAATGGTCCTCCAGCATCTACATGTGTTGCCACGTGAGGTGTCAAGGACAGTCCAACCTGTGTTCCCATGGGTGGACATGGTCGGTTTCCAGTATATGGACTGGAATTGGGTTTGGAATTCACTGGTCTGCCAGGAAAGATCGGCGACCATTGGACGGTACCATGGTAATGGTAATGAACAGCATGTCATGCTCACAGTGGTCTCCCCAGCATGCCCGGGATTCTATGGTGAATAAAAATGCTGCGGCCAATCTCCATCCACATACAGTTGTTGTTAAGTTTTTGTAGTTGGTAAAGGTTAAATGACTCATTATCCGTAGGCCAGGTTTCTCACAGCCACTATTAGGTTATTCTTAATTATGTCTCGAGATAAATGAGTTTAGCAAATTCATAATAGCTAAACTGTGTTATTTCGGGCATGATAATCTGTGATATGGTGTAGTCTAGGGGAGGTAACTCTGCTTCATAGGTGACTGCTGTGTTTAGATGTAGTTGTTTTCTCTTTGACCGTGTTTCAGCAGTATCGAGATATCGGTCATTGAATGTAATTGAGTGCGCACATGCGCGGTGGAGCTGTCCTAGATTCCTAGAATTGGCAAGCCACATGTGCCAACATCTCATCGTCATTTAAAACCCACCCACCCTTCCCAGAAACCCTATGACATTCGGTATCTCATGGTTTGTAATGTTCATTTCCATTCAGGGGTAATCAGAGTTGCCAGTGGATGTAGGAATTGTTTGATGTTTTTGCCTGACATTTTCTATTATGTTATTTGAAATACAGCCAAGTTCCTTTTCAATTGTGGTTTAACAGTAAAAGTTAAAATGGAGCTAAAGAGCTACGGAAGGTGACATACATGCCGGCATAGGATGTTTTTTTGATGACAATACATTACTCAAGTACATTTAACTGTTGAGTCGGTTTTTTAACTCATGAATTGTCGCAGCATAATTGATACATCTTTTCATCTATTTCAGTTGGTTCACACGATGTACTGTCTGTATGTTATGGGGTGGCCGTCTGTGAGCATGGTACATGTACTATCTCTACTTGTGTTTCCACAGGAGAGTTATGGTAAGTTCTGGTAAGTTATCTCACATTATACAAAAACGGTATAGTTGGGTGGGCGACATGCTTAATGTTGTCGAGAGTTGTACATTGGGTATGATTGGGCGAGATAACATGTTGCATGTTATCCCACATTATGCCAAAAGGAGTATAATGGGGTGAGATAATTTAATGGATAATGAATGGTCCTCCAGCATCTACATGTGTTGCCACGTGAGGTGTCAGTCCAACCTGTCCAACCTGTGTTCCCATGGGTGGACATGGTCGGTTTCCAGTATATGGACTGGAATTGGGTTTGGAATTCACTGGTCTGCCAGGGAAGATCGGCGACCATTGGACGGTATCATGGTAATGGTAATGAACAGCATGTCATGCTCACAGTGGTCTCCCCAGCATGCCCGGGATTCTATGGTGAATAAAAATGCTGCGGCCAATCTCCATCCACATACAGTTGTTGTTAAGTTTTTGTAGTTGGTAAAGGTTAAATGACTCATTATCCGTAGGCCAGGTTTCTCACAGCCACTATTAGGTTATTCTTAATTATGTCTCGAGATAATGTGTACATGCATATGGTTGACACACAAGATACTGGCACTTCAACCAAGCACAATCGGCAATTCTCTCAGACATATATGCTCCTTAATTATTCTTCCAGATTGTTTATGTATATATCATATATGTAATGATTAGTAAAAGTATATCGTGATACACAACAAAATAGACCCAATCGATCAACCATATACAGGAATTCCTTCCCGGACTGAAGAAGTTTTATATGATTTCTCTATACACCATCAAAAAGGCGACAAACATACTCTAATAATTGAAGGTATACGAGTAAGTCGAGCGGTTTAATATTGCTGGCATAATCAATAAGCCTATTGTCGTTTTAGCCAAATTGGGTTCAATTTCGACATTTTATCCTGCAAACATCTTCAGTCTTCTTTTCCGTCTCATTAGCATTGATTTATGACATTATCAAACATACATGTATGTAATTAAACAATTAATTAGTTTTTTTCTTCTCGTCTCCTCATCAACGATTGACGTATATAGCCTGATTACATCTTTCAGTTCTGCTTCATCACGCGGGTGCAGGCTAACTTAAATGCGGAACATCTCCAATCCAATATTTCAAGTAAGCTAACGATGTGGTACAGACATGCACCGAGAAAAAGATCTTGGATAAAGAGATACCGTCCAACATGATGAATCGTTCTAGAATAGTTCAGATCGATAAACTACATTATCATTTTGTTCAGTTTAGCGGTTTCTTTTCTGGCTTTCCGATCGGAAACAATTCTGACTTGAGGACAGGCACTTTGCGACAGAATATAATTTACAATTTCGTAAAATTTATAGGTTGCATCATCGTTGCATCATCATCCGATGTTATGGCATCTAATTCAATCGCAGGCATGTACTTGTCCAGTGACACATTTATGCCCATTCGGCACACATTTCTGTCAAATTACAATTGCCTCGAAAACTATATCACTGTAAACTATATACATGTAAGGTAGACCAGTCAGAAATACAAGCGTCTAGTCTGTCATTCAATATTCAGCCGTCGTCCATTAAAGAATTTCCGCGTCCATAATCCAAAGACCTAATTCTTATAATAACATTAGCAACAAATTAAAAGGATAAATCAAGGTATACATAAAACTAGGCTAATTTCTCGTAAGACAGAACCGGTCAACAGTTTTCAATTATGCCAGCAAGACATCATGATGTTCCCAAAATATCAAATCCGTATCGCTGATCTGTATCCTTAATCAATATGATATACGTTGTAAAGTCGTTATCTAGAGATTGATGTATCCCAGTCACGCTTTGATTATGACTGTTCACTGAACACTGTGAGAATCTTGAAATACTTAGGTTCATACGGCCCCTAGCCCCGGGTTAAGCGGAATTAGACACAAATTAGGAAACGTACCGCCATAGATCTTGTACACTACGCCCGTATTTTGCGATCAGCATGCGATATGTATCGCCAAATTTGAGAAACCTCGAGTGGAGGCCTTTGATGATAAATAGCCCTGTTTTACAAGTTTCTGTAAAAATGTTTTATGACGTTGATTAAATTCGTCACATATAACACAGGATCTAGCAAATGCTACTAGGCGAGATATGTATACACCATATGCAGGTCCCTCTGGTATATTACTGTCCAGATAGGGATACTTCACGATAGAGATATAGGTCTCAATAAGATGTACCGCTAGGACCATCTGTAGTTTCCTTTAAATCCAGTGAAGGTGGAAATATATCATTCACTGCGTCATTTATATAGCGATTATCCACAGGAAGAAGGTCGTCTATATAACGTTTGGTTAATGAGAAGGAACGGGTTTTGAAATAATCTGTTTTTGAAAGCGTCTACAGCTTGGTGATTGTCAAATTATGCCGATGACTATAATTACATTATGCCAATATTCGCAGACCATGGATGTTCATATTCGAACGTCATACCATACATTATACAAAGTAGATTATTAAGCAGCAAATCTTCCTTCGAGGACGGAGATTACTCAAGATTTTATGATTTATACATACTTGTCTAGAATGTTATCCATCGCATAGACTGCAATCTAACCCTAGTGGATTGACATAAATGGCATGCTTCAACGAATGCCAAATTCTTGGTGAGTCGTCGGAGGCGGTTGGCCCCGTACCAAGGCACACCAACATTAGAACCACCTTGATATAAGGTTTTACGCAAACGTTGTATGACGATCATCTTTCTCATTGAATTAGGGTTGGAAAGACGTTAGGCGACGGTCAAATATCGACGTTGTACCATCATTAGTGTGATAACTTTTAAATAATATTAGGATACGAACGTTGATACAACGTCGACATTTGGTTGTTGCCGTTGTCTGACGTCTTTTCGACCTTAATTCGTTGGGCAAAATACTCAGCATTCAATATTTAACCATAATCAATAAAAGAATTTCCGCGTCAATAATCGAAAGTCCTATTTCGTTTGACAGTTAAAGGGGAATGTTATCGCCGGACCTATGTAAACGTTAATATATACCTTGATACTATAAGAAATCGACTATATAGCTTTCCCCCCGATCTCCGAACTTCAAAACGGTAAATTTGGCGATTTAAACGCGTTCCTACCACGAGCCTGTCAAAGCGGTGACCTTTGACCCATGACGTCACAGAGTGAACCAGTCCGCCATAGCATTAGCATTAGCATACGTAAACAAGTAAAATCTGCTCCAATATTTTTCGATTTTTCGACTGTATTCTCGTAATTTGGAGGCATCATACCTC
This sequence comes from Hanleya hanleyi, assembly GCA_036873755.1. Classification (NCBI taxonomy): domain Eukaryota; kingdom Metazoa; phylum Mollusca; class Polyplacophora; order Lepidopleurida; family Hanleyidae; genus Hanleya; species Hanleya hanleyi. The sequence goes on from JAVTVY010036543.1 coordinate 14,938, forward strand.
GTCGATGTGTTGTTGGAGGGTGTAGCAACACGAATGGAGATGGATTCAAGTTGCACTCGTGGCCAAACGGGGAAAAAATCGGGGAGAAATTCGACGAAATTTGTGCAAAACACGTGGGGAAAGCCAACGAAATGGTCTCGCATTTATTTCGCTCACTAGACTGACGACAGCTATGCAACAACAGAGATGGCAAGAATGTGTGGATATCCCCGTATACTGAAAGAAGCTATTTCCAAGATCAAGACAAATAAATCTTTATCAGAAAGAGAAAATAGACAACCCCTCAGTCTGCCGGAGTGCGTGAGTTATACAGGGACGACCGACCTCGTGGACTCGGCAAGCGACAAACCGTTCCCGCAGACAAGCACTGTAAATCTCCCTGGATGTTTGGGCCCACACCGCTTCCATCGTCTCCTCTACCGAAGATTTAATCTTCCACTCTTGAAATTTTGCATCAGTCCCACTGAACTGTAATAATCAATGTACTTTTAATCAACTTATTCCCGTATATAGGAAATTCACTTCTGGCACCAGCTTATCCTGATTATTTGGTGTCTTTTTGTATCTCCATGTGAGCACATACATTCTATTTTTTTTGATACAATAAATTGAAATTGATCACTCGGAAGAGTAACTGAAACTAACAGAAAGGTGTGAAGCAAACAATTTTTTATGGGAGGGTGTCCAAGAGGGAGAGTGAGAGAATTAAGGTTTAACGTCGCGCGTTCAGCAACAGGGTGTCCAAAAGAAATAAACTGGGCTTCTCCACAGGTGAGTTAGTTATTGTTTCAACATCAAATAGCTTCCTTTGGAATTTAAACTTTGTTTTCATTTGAGAGAACTTATCCACAGGTATGGATTAGCTCTCGTTTTAACATCAAATCGCTAACAATAATTGACAAACACATAATAAAATTAAGCACGTAAGCAATGTAAATAAGCCGGCCTGCGACGGTATAACAATCTGTCCGTCCCGTAAGAATTGAAAAATAATGAACCATACAATGTCAATAAACACACACATATAAAAATAAAGGCGTAAATAACTACATAGTATGCTCTTACAATAACAAATTATCTGTAGATTTTAAATGAATATATATATTATAGTGACATCCACAATAAGCCAAGCCGGCCTAGTTTCCTTTTTGCTATATTATTTAGAAGGTTTTTTTAGCACGGAAGAGTAAATTTACGATCCTGTGCATTATAATAACTGATTTATGCCTAAAAAAATGCCAGATAAAAGCAGAAATGTATAAATATTATTGTAAGATCCACAGATAGTTGTAATTTCGTGTATAAAGCATGTAATCAGTGTATTTAAACCGGCCTGCCACAGCCTGACACGGCCTGCCACAGGCTTGAAACAGGCCTGACATCAGGACGACCCAGTTTGACCCCAGATTCGCTTGTACATATGGCTCAAATCTATATGACTCGATAGATTCTCCTTCTTTAGTTTCATGATCGCTTACTGCCTCTACATTCTATTCAGTTCCAAGACCTGTATAATCTCCAACGTCACAGTCTTCAACGTGGTTAACGCTGAAATCGGAATATGTGTCAGAGCTTGTACCGCTGTCTGTGTTATCCGCCATGTTTGACTCTGGCTGCTTCACTGTGTGACGTCACAGGGTAATCGCCGGGCGGATTTACTGGGGGTAAAAATCAGGCACTTTGGAGCCGTATTTCAGGATATTGCATCATCGCTAAAATTTTGAAAATAATTCTAAAAAATAAAGCAGGCAACAGGGAACTGCTTTTTATTGGTTTTAGCCTTTCAAAAATTGTGATAACATTCCC